>CAJVPP010000442.1:0-32338 GCA_910592005.1 Funneliformis mosseae | reverse complement strand
TTAATATTTTATAATAAAAATACATTATTAATAAATTTAATGCTATTTTTAATGTTTATTATATTTAATTATTATGTGAAATTTATGGGTTGCTTATTTTTGGATCTATACTAATTGATGGGTTGCTTATTTTTGGGGGTTGCTTAATTTCAGAATAGTACAGTAATAATAATGAACTTGATACTATAGTAGAAACTGAAATTTCTTCAAGAACATATAGTTTAATTTGAAAACATTTTAGAATAGAAAATGAAAAAGCAAAATGTATATATTATTTGTAAGTATATATTTATTTTTTATTTTATAAAAAATATTTTATTTATTAATATTTTAAATATTACAGTATAAAATATAAGCATACTAGTAGAGTTACAAGTAATCTTTATCAACATTTAAGAAATAAATATCCTGCTAAATTAAAAAAATTAGAAATAAAAGGAGCAATAGATAAATATATCAATAAAATTCTATCTGTAAGTTTTATTTAAATTTTTTTATATATTTATCAAATATTAAAATTTATATAATTTTTTATATAGTATTTTCCAACTGTATTTCATGAATATATCTCTAAATAAATTGTCTGTAATAATCAACCTTTTTTAATTCTTGAATTAAAAAATTTGCAAAATTTATTTCAGATGTTAAATTTTAATATCAAAATACTTTTGGCTGATACTATTCATGCAGATATAATAAAATGTTTTAATTAAGAGTATTTAAAATTTCAAGATATTTTACAAGTTATTACTTTTTTATTTTTATTTTTATTTATATAAATTTAATATTAATATTTATTTTTATTTTAGAATATTTTTAGTCATATATCATTTACGATTGATAGGTAGATATCAGCTAATTATATTTTTTTTTAAGGATTATAGCTTATTGGATTTCAAAAGAGTGAGAATTAATAGAAATTTAGTTAATTTTTATAAATTAAATGGGATTCATTTTGAAAAAAATTTAGCAGAATCTTATTAATTACTATAATGAATTTAAAATTTTTACTAAAGTATGTATATCTTTTTTTAATTTTTTAAAATTTAATTATAACTTTAATTTATAATTAATTATATTATAAATTCAATATTATATAACAGATAATACCAAAAATAATGATACAATGATAGAAGAACTTTAAAAATAATGTCAATTACAAAATATTAATTTTATTAAAAAAAATAATCATATTCGATATTTTGCACATATTATAAATTTAGCTGCACAAAATGCACTTATTTCTTTAAAAGCTAATTGTTTAGAAAGTGAAATTGAAATACTTTATAATGAAACAATAAATAGCATAGTTAATAATATATATATTTGTAAAATTTTTAAAATTAATTTCTTGTAATTTATATTATATTTATTTATATAATATAGCTTTGTAAGCTTGTTGTTAAAATTTGAGCTTTACCGTTATGAAATTTTTTACATCAATATGATACAGCTTCTTTTTCTATTAAAGAACCAATATTAGATATAAAAACAAGATGGAATTCTACTTATGATATGATTAAATGTAGTTTTGAATTATGTGAGATTAGTATTTTATATTTATTATTATAACTAAATTTGTAAAAATTTATTAATTATTATAATTATTAAAGGCTTTAGATAATACAAGATCATCTAAATGGGAATTAAGATTATATGTCTTAAATGATTTTGAATAGAATTTATTAAAAGAAATAGAAAATTTATTAGAGGTAAGAAATAATATAATTAATTATATTATATTAATATTTTTTTTTAATTAATTTATTAAATTTATAGTATTTTGCACAAGCAACAAAATATGTTTCATATAAAAGTTTTCCAACTTTAACAATTACAATATCAACCTATAATTAGTTAATGAATATAATTGAAGATTTTCAAATAAAAACTTTAAACAATAGAAATAAATACTGCTTCTGCAGTAGTATTAAAAAAATTAAAAAAATATTATTGTCATGCAAATTCTAATGCTTATTCTATTACTACTAGTAAGTTTTATATTTTTATTTATTAATTTTAATTTATAAATTATTAATTTATGATTATTAATTTATAGTACTTGATTCAAGATTAAAATTATTATATTATATTGATAATCATTGGGAAGTGAATTTTATTGATGAATCATGAAAATTTTTACTTATTATTTTAATATGCATTATGCATTGTCGACGATAGATTTAGAAAATCCAAATGAAAGTTCTGAAGAAGATGATGATTTATTAAATCATATATCTAAAAGACAACATGTAGAAAATATTAATGAAATAGAGTATTATCTTAATGCTTCACTTGCACCTTCAAAGACTAATTTGTTACAATGATAAAAAGTAAATAATATATTTTATTAATAATTTCATATTAGTTATAAGCTTATTTAATTTAATTTTTTTTTTAGTTAAATGAATCACAATATCCTTATTTAGCAAAAATGACAAGAGATTTTTTAGCTATTATAGGTGAATAAATTTAATTTATTTATATTTATTTTTTAAGCTACTAGTGTTCCGATAGAAAGAGCATTTTCTAAGGGAACTGATCTAATTACACAAAAAAGATGTAATCTATCAGCAGAAACAATTAGAGCGTGTAAAAATATAAAAATTCTTTATTTTGTAAATAAATAATTTTGTATTATTTTTTTTTTTATGATTTTGCTTTAATAAATAATATATAAAATTTACAATATAATATAATTTAAAATAAATTTTTTATTAAAATTTGAGATTTGAACTTGACTCAAATAAATTCAAGTCAAAATCGAGTCGAGTTAAACTCAAATTGAGTCGAGTTTAAAATTTATATTACTCGAATCAAATCAAATATAAAATAAACTTGACTCAACTTGAAAAAAACGAGTCAAATAGAGTTAGTCTTTAAACTCGACTCGACTAATTCGGAACTCTAGTTTATAAGGTACTACTTAAATAAATATAGTTTTGATATATTTCTTATAAAGAAAAAAAAAAGATGAAATTTTTTTTCAATTTCTAGTTTTTGAATATGAATGAATAAAAAATCTTTTATTTTACATTTTGGTTTTTTTTATTTACAAAATCATAAAGCTTATATAAAGAAGTTGATAGAAGAGGGATGATTCTTATTTTTCGTTTGATCAGTTAGGAGATAATATGGGACCTTTGCAATAGAAGGTAAGAAATTGTCGGAAACAATAAAAAAACGAATTATGCCTTAAAATCAAATTTGACGTAAAAAAGTAAATTTGATTTTTACCGGCATTTTCCTCAAATAGTCAATCGAGAAGTAAATACATCAAACGTTGTTAATAAAACAAACCGGTTCGCGCATTTGATCTACGGTAATCTTACTGTGATTTTACGTACAAGATTCTTTAAATAAAAAAATAACTAAAAATAAAACCTCGCTTAATTTAAGGTCAGTATTTTCAGTATTTTATTGAATCATAAAAATGTGGTTTATAAACGACCAATGAAATTCCAAATTTGGAAACAAAAAATTTAATTAACTATTTTTTGATCATTATTTGAAATTTCCAGACCTTTCTCGTTTGCTAAATGTAATCAACTAAAAAAACATAACGGTACAGTAATATATTTAATCTTTCTTTGAGGATATATTTTCTTTAGATTACAAATAACTCCCGTATTTTCAGCTAACGATTTCCATATAGTTTCTTGGCGTATTTGAATTTCTCTTTGTCCGAATTACCAAATCATCACCAAATTCTTCCCTCAAATTCGTTGTAAAAACCATCTTCATAGTGTAGATAGATAAATATCAATTTAAAAAGTTAAAGATCTATATTATCATATTATTAAAAATTTATAATTAGGATCATGTCCGAATAAACAATATTTCTTATTAATTCCTAACAAATAATTTATAAAAGCGACCAACCATCATCGGACTCGGGTTCGGGCTGTGCTTCATATTGGCGTTTCGAGTTAGACTACAAAAAAAAATATAATACAATCAAATGTGTATATTACGTTCCAAATTATTAAACTCATGTAATGAAAGCAAAATTTAAAAGCTAAATAATTACCATAAATTATTAGAGGTTTAAGAATAGTTGAAGTAATTTCTTGACGAAAAATACATATCTCGGGAAGTAGATGACCATGTGATGCTAACTTGGGCGCATTTTATCGTACTTCTCCCAGATGCAAAGATGATTCGCTCATCCATATCCTCTGATTCAATAAAAGCTACAGAACCCGGTCCTTTTCTCCTTCAATTTCTGAAGTTCCTTTATCTATTTAAGGAATTAAATATTAAAATTTTAGATATAAAAAATTTGTAATTATAAAAATGACAAAACAGATATTTAATTACTTTTATTAGTTATTTTTATCTTCCAATGTTCAGGATTCGCCCAATTACGTAAGAAAGCAGAGTCAAAATATGAAAACAATTCGTTTTCATTAATGACGATAGCCATGACATAATCTGTTTCTGTAAATCGCGCATGTGGATTCATGTCTTCTTCATCGAATATTCCCTAAACATCATAATTTATACCAACACCTTCGTCATTTCTATTGAATTCAACGACGACAAGTGGTTAACAGCAAACCTTGTGCACCACCTTTGTCAAAGTCTTTTAAAAAAAAAAGAGGATCAACCGAGAATTCTAAGTTAAAATTCTTTACGATCAATGCACTATAGTCTTTAGCCAATGTCGTTTCCGATCTTGTAGTCTATAAAAAATTTCACATTAATATTTAATTTCTAACAACATCAAAGTAATAATATTATTAACCTTTCGTTTTCCAGAATCAACAACATCATCTCTTCGTTATTTCCTTTGAATTATGTATACCATAGATACAATAAATAAAATTAAAAAGTACTGGAGCTATTGTCCAATCCGCTTAAAAGTTTTTCCTATTTATGCTGCTACAGAATTAACGCGTGAAGTATAAATCTTAAACATCCACCCAATATGAAGCCTTTTGAAAATTTAAATCGCCTTCTTTCAATAAAGTCATCTCATGAAAAATTATCAATTAATGCAAGTTTCCAACTATTGCTAGCATTAATTTTGTTAGCATCAATTCCTAATAAAAAAAAAAATTACTTTAATTTAGCTTAAGGATGCATGTAAAATGAATAATGAATAAAAAGTATAATAATTAATAATTTACGCTATCAGTCGCCATTTTCATTAATCTTGCAAAATTAACATGCATTTGTTCAACTGGTATCTTTTGAATAGGATGACTACTTCCAAAGGTTTAATCGAATTTCTTTGATGTGGAGTCGATACGTTTTTGACTACCGGAGCTACCGATTCTAATGGGAGTGCTAATATCTCCAGAAACATTTAAGGATTTTCTTCGTAAAGATTTTCTACGCTCCGAGGCGACGTCATTCAAAGGAACTGTCGTTTATACCACATCAAGCCGAATTATATCCACGATTTGATTGGTCCGTTGATTAATTGGTTAATACATAAATCACGTGCATATGATTTAGTAAATTGATTGGCCAATAATTTTTTTAAATTTGAAGTGCCTAAGATTTAGTTAAATACTGGTACGATATATCCCAGGCATATTGATCCCGGAAAATAATATCTATGACTAATATCACAGGGGAACAATTAATAAAAGTATTGTAAAATTACTGTAATTGTTCCCAACTCCAGTATCACTGTTACAAAGAAAATTTTTGAATCGACTCACAAAAGGCAAGATATGTATGATATCTCCTATATTTATTGTTGGATGTCCTTATAGTTATTGTACGCTATAAAAAAAAATCCTTGTTCGTGAATGAACAAAGAATTACAGGCTATTAGATTATTGCAACGCTGCATCGTCAAAGAAAGTTATCTCCGATGTAATAGTCTCCTTTTGAGCCTTTCTGACAAACTTACACCGTTTCAAACAACTTTTTATGAACCATTTAGATTTCATGTCTAAAATTCAATCACGTGACTACAGCGATGTAAAATTTCACGGATAGTTAAGGTCAACAGTAATAATTATAGTTATCATTTTGACACCGAAAGTTTTTAAAAAAATCCGAATTTTAAAATAAATGAACTTGTGAATCACCAACGAATGATCTAGACTATTGCTTTTATTGGATGAGAGCAATAAATCGGAAAGCGTGCATCGTCAAGATAATTATCTTTTTAATTTTATTACGCAAAAATTCACATTCTTAAAAATTCGTAGTCGGGTTTATACGTTAATATGAATGCGACATGTCCGGTGACTGATATTACGTTTAAATAATGACGAAGAAAAATATACACCGAATGCAATAGAAGCTAAATAAAAGAATGTTATTTGAATTAATAATAATATAAGACTGGTAATCCTCTTTTCATAAAAGTTAATAATTTCTTACCCGTTGTGAACGAATTATTTCAAATTTTTGATAATCCAAAAGATCCCAAAACAAAATTTTGTTCCAATAGAAAAAAAAAAATTCTTTAGAACCCATTTTTGTTCTTTGGTCTTGACAATTTATTATTATTATTATATACGTTGTATTATTTTTGTTATTTTAATTCCGATAACAAAAAGCATACATGAGCTAGGGTTACCAAAGAATTCTATTAATGTAAAATAAAGTAAGATGATTTCGTTCAATAAAGTAAATAAAAATAAAAATAAAAATATAAAATATAATAATAATTAACATTCAAGTTTTGTACAAATGAAACAAACAAACAATACTAATAATAAAAATGAAAATAATATAATGTATATAAATATAATTCCGACAAGTTTTCAAAATTCAATCTCATAAACATCTAATCTTCGATTTCTTCGTCATCCCATGCCCACCCAGGACTATCGTCCCTTGTATTAGTGGTCTTTTTCCCAACTTCCAACAAATTAAGAGAGATATTTTTGTTATGAAAAGGAGACGATGATGGATTATCACTTTTTTTATTATTTTCACAGTCATTTTTAGTTTGCCACGCAATGCCAGGTTCCTCCTCTTCATCAATTTCGCCCTCCTCCATAGAAGATGACGAACTTACCTCGCCGTTCACAACTCCATTATTATTACTTAAGGAAGTTTCATCATCCATTTCTCCATCTTCGCTTTTGTTCTCATTATCAACGCAACATTTAATTGTGGTCTTTTTAGTTTTTGGTGATGTATCGGCTGGATTCTCGTTTTCGCGATCGTTATCACTATTGGAGTCTTGAGGTTCACTATCTGAACTTTCTATATCTACTTCCTCTGATCTAGTTTCACTCACAGCGTTGGTATCAATAACTAACACTTCCTCATCCTCGTCATCTTCCTCTTCCTCAGCATCCTCAACCCAATTTTCCAATTTTTTGGCAAGTGCCACTTCATCACCAACACCATCTAACGCCTCAAGTATCTCTAACAATAGCTCATATTCGTGACACGACTTTTCGTAACGTGAAATTTTTTCTCGAGTGTGTGAGTTAATATGATGAGATATCGCGTCGTAAGCTGACGTTATTCGAGCTTGAGCAAATGTAGTAATAAGAGATGATGGTTGTCCGAGATTGATCGGAGCGAAAAATGAGGCGGTGTAGGAAGTCATTAAGGATTCGTCAAAATCAGAAGAATAGTGTATACTGAGTAAGATCAATATGAAGGATATAGTTAAAAATATTAAAGTGTGAGGAAGGGAAAAAAATTTCTTAAACACGAACTTATACGTCGCATTACCTATCATCTCCGTGAGCTTGTTGAAAATATTCTGAAGCTTGACCAGGAATTACTTTAAATGGCGCCGGAATCACGTTTGTAATATTGCTCGTGGGCGGTTTTGCCTGTAGGTAATAAGAGGTAGAATTGGTGATGTGCGTGTCTTTAAATTACATTCTTTTCAGGTCATTTTTAAAATACCTTTTTTATTGCGTTTTTATTATTATTATCTATATCAAATCCTTTCCTTTTCTTAGGGATATCATCTAAAAATTCTGAAATATTTCCATATAAACTCTTTCTTAATGGACCATCAGCGATATCTGTAGTACTAGCCCTCCTAGTTCTTAATTTTTTACTCGCTGGTCCTTGACCATTTCCCCACAGTGAGAAAAGCTCTCCTAAATCATCGTCTTCATCTTCTCTATCATCCATTACCTTGACATGATTATTCACTGAAGCGCCATTATGTCCCGAACCATTAACGGCTTGCACTCCTTCCATTAAACCTTGCATAATGTTCATTTCCATAATGTCACTTTTCGTTTCTTGGTTTAGATTTTGAAATTGACTCAACACTTCATTAAATGTTGGAGCCGAGAAAAATGCTTGACTCGTTGTCGAATCTGTGTCCATTATTGTGTTAGTAGTCAATGTATTTGGCGTTTTAGGTAGTCTTTGAACAACAAATCCTATAAGGTCTTGAAATAAGGCACAAGCTTCTCGAACGATCATTTGAACGATTTCTTCTCCTTCACTCTCTTCTAAATTATAATTGAAGATAAATCAATCATCGATAGGTAATAAATCATATAAATAAATTGGTACACTGATAATTCTTGATAATTTCGGTACCTGTATGTTGACCGAGAAAATTATATACAATAACTTTCAGCATTGACGCCTGGATAGCGCGAAAATATGCTGAAGCTATGCGTGCTGTTTCAAAACGCGACGTAACATCTGATCCGGGAGCCTGGTGTAAAAAAAAAAAATTTAATATTCGAAATATGAGGTATATATTGAACGAAGCAGAATGTTAAAATGGTAACCGATAAACATTGGAAAAGTAACTTACTGCAAACCAACCAAGAACCGTTTGACCCTTCCAATTCATTAACTTTGCGATTGTACTATCTAATTCTTGCGAACTGGCTTTATATGGATAAAACCCCTTAATAGTTAAACAAAAAAGGGTAAAAGAAAAAAATTAAACAGTGACTTAAAAGTATCTACAAGCTATTATTCGTAAGATAAAGACCAACCTTTACGTGTATAACTAGTCCATGGTTTAGACATTCTTCACGTTGGCCAAATAATATTCCTTGAATGGAAGTTCCATCGGTTGCAGGCTTGAGCCTGACAAACACATCTAACAAGAGGTGTGAGATAACGGTCTGCCGATTGGTTCGAGGAAGATGGTTTTACAAAATAATGTGACAGCAATTAAGAAAAGTTATATTTTACAAAGGTTAAAAATTTCATACCTTTCGGGATCTGGATCGTAGCAGGCATTGATTGTAGTTTTATTTTGATTTCTCGTTGTAAAAAAGTCACGCTTTGTTTCAATTTCATTTATTAATGTTTTACCAGCCAATAAAAATACAGAACAGCACAATGAAGGGAAAGATCATTGGTAAAGTTGACACAAAACTTGGGGAGCGCATACAGTATATATAAATTGGGATTAATTGTAAAAATGAAAATATCTCATATCAGAAGACCACTTAGCTGACTCGTAAAAATTCCAGAATTGCTCCTTGTTCTTTTAAGTTACCACCTTTACTTTCAAAAATGTCTCACCAATCTGGAATTCGAGGTTAGCATATATTAAACACGTTTGTCAAACACCATTGAATAACGTGTTTTTTTTCACTTCTCTTTTAGTTTCGCAAGAACTCGCAGACGTGTTTGCAAAGGCCGTTTCCGAAAAAAATTTAAGACTTTTACGCATATCAATTATTAATGGTAACTTTTCATTTGAGTGATTTTTAGCATCAATTTATTTGTAAATACATTACATTACTTAAATAATTATTTGCAATTCTACTCATAGAATCATTGGTTCCAAACGGCACAAAAGAAATTGCTGATAATTGGGAATCTGGTGAGTGTGATCCTAAGTACCTGTTAATAATTCGTAGATATTCCTATAAATTTTAATGTGTAATTTTAATCTATTCAATAGACTTTGCAGGAGTTAGTGACTTCTTGGAAGAAAAGACACCTTGCTACATCCTTTATCGACTTGATTCAAAATCTTCGACAGGAGACTATGAATGGATATTTATGACCTACGTTCCTGATATTTCTAAGGTAATTTTGACATTAATAAAACGTATCTGTAAAAATGTTCATCACGAATGATATAACCTAGGTCCGAGATAAGATGTTGTACGCATCGACACGTGCGACATTACTAAAAGAGTTAGGTGACTCCCGCTTCGTTGATTCTGTGTACGGTACTACAACAGTGAGTTAAAACATCCGTGAATTTCCTTCAAAATTGATGATGTCATTTATTTATTCTTCGTTCTCTATTCAAACAGGCCGAGTTTTCGTTGGAAGGATACCAGAAACATAGACGACATAAGGAAGCTGACGCGCCATTAACGGAGCGTGAAAAAGAATTAGCCGAAGTGAAAACTGCTGAGGTACATTGAGACTTAATGTTATCTTAAGGAACATTTTTTCAATGATACACAATCTTTTTACTATATGATTTTTATATTATAGGCTAATGCGAATGCATTCAGTTATTCAACACGTAAATCTCATGCGGCGGGAATTTCTTTCCCCATGTCCGATGAAGCGATACAAGCCATACAAGGTTTGCTACAACCTGATTTGACAAACAATTTTGTGAAACTAGTAAGCACATGATATTTTCTCTAAGAAATTATTTTTGGAATTATAATAACTTGGGTGGTTATTTTATTACGTAGTTTTTGGATATCAAAAAAGAAACGATCGAACTTGATGAAACCGTTAATATTAACATCGACAACCTTGCAAAATCTTTCCCTACCGATTCTCCAAGATATGCTTTTTACGTTTATCAACACACACACGACGGGGTGGATGTTATCTCCAACAGTAATTCTTCCATTCTTGGTTTATGATTTCAATTCAATAATTTTAAAATATTAAATGTTCGTCATGTTTTTTAGTTTTCATATATACTTGTCCTCCGAACTCAAAAATTCGTGAACGTATGTTGTATTCATCATGTCGAGGTTCTGTGATCACGTTTGCGGAAAAAGAAGCCGGCATTTCAATCACGAAAAAGGTAATTGATTTTGGCTTAAACAAATTTTTTTTTTAAGCAATTGCTAATTGAGCTTGTTCATTATATAGTTGGAAACGAATGATCCGGAAGATTTTACTAAATCTTATATTTTGGATGAATTACATCCAACAACTGAAACAGCACCAATGTCGTTTTCCAGACCTAAACCACCAGGAAGAAAGGGAGTTGTTAGAACGTAGACGACACATCGGTTATGGAACGGGAACATGAAAATTTATTTAAATTATTATATACTAAGTTTGATTGAATATATATATATAGGTTTGTTTCATTTAGGCATTTAGGAAATTTTGGGCAGTTAACAAAATTAAAAAATAAAATAAAGAGAAATTTAAATACTAGTATAAAAATTTAAATTTTATTAAGAGAAACAAATAATATCAAATTTTTTTTGAAGAAAATTCTATATGACAGACATTTGTTGGAGAGGTAAAATTCAAAGTCGGCACATTCCATACAACTTTCATTGTATCATCTGAACGTATATTTCAGTCAATAAATTTCTTCATAGCGATCTATATGTTTAAATTTGACATTTTTTGTTTCGAGGGTACTGGCGAACGTTCCTTAGGTAGATTAAAAAATGAAATGATGAACCGATCAAATAGAAGATAGCACATCACAATTAGTATGCATGATCTACCATGAAATTTTATCACCCAATCAAAAATTAGTTAAATAAGAGATTTTTTTTTTTTCCTAAAAAATTGAAATTTACGGAAATTTTTTAATATAAAGTAAAAATATGGATGATTTTGTATTGACTATTGAAGATGATACTGAAGTCATTATTCCAGAAGAAGAGAGTAGTGACGTTAATGATAACCCACAAACAAGTTCTTCTAATAATAAGAAATTAAATAAAAAGGGTGATAACAAAAAAGAAAAAAAGACTAAAAAAGAAAAGGATAAAAAGGAAATCAATAAAAAAGATGTAAACACAGAGAATGATATTATTAATCCGGACTTTACATTCTTTATCGATGGAATTAATAATTCAATCGAACATCCATGGGATTTTAGTGCTGCAAGAGCTGGTCTTAAACCGAAAATACTTGTAAGTTACGAAAACGAGAATTTACTCATTCCTTTTTTTTTTAAAAAAAAAAAAAAAAACGAAGTTTTGATAAATTAAAAAAATTTTTTTTATTAAGGTGACATCTAGAACTATTGATGAGATAATTGAAAAGAAGAGATTAGATACGAAGAAAGAGAAAAATGCTAAGGCAAATGGTAATAATAAGAATGGTAATAAAAAGGTTATTACTAAATCAAAACATGGTATGTTATATTTACGATATATATATATATTGAATTCAAAATTTTTGATAAGTTTGATAAATTTTATTTTTTTGAGTAGGTGATGAGTTGAGCATGTCGGAAGAGAACGATGATAATTTAGAAAAGGAATATGTCAGTAGTAAGAAAAAGAAAGAAATTGTAAAAAAAAATGGAGTTAATAAAGATAAGCAAACTGAAAATGAAGATGAGGAAAACAGTGGTATTAACTAAGTTTCATTTCCTATTTATTTTTATCATTTTCTTATAGAAGTGTTATTTATTAACTTTTCCTTTTAGACGAAGATGATCCCTTTGCATTTGGTGGTGGTGTAGATTATGTTATTGATGATGAGGAAGGAATTAGTGATTCTGAACAAGAGGAGGAAAATAATGAACATAAGGAGAAACAGGATGCTAATTCTGAGGATGATATGAATGATGAAGGCATTGATGAAGATGATGATGAGGACGACGTGGATGAGGATGACACAGTTAGCAGTGAAACAGATGATGAATATGAAAGAGAGGTTTGCAATTAATACAAATATGATATTTGAAGATATCGATATTCAATCGTAGTTGCCTTACCTTTCACTTTTGATTTAGCGAAAGAAAGCATATTTTGCAGATAAATCCGAAATAATACAGAATCAAGATTTGGCATCAACAGAATCATTTCAAACAATGAATTTATCAAGACCAATATTGAAAGGATTAAGCCATTTAGGATTTATTCAACCAACGCCAATACAAAAACAAGCCATACCAATTGCACTTATGGGTAAAGATATTTGTGGAGGAGCGATAACGGGAAGTGGTAAAACTATAGCCTTTTTAGTACCAATAATAGAAAGGTTATTATATAGACCAAGACAGACAGCAGAAGTTAGAGTACTCATATTAGCACCTACACGTGAATTGGCTATACAATGTCATAGTGTTGCTAGTAAATTAGCAGCTTTTACGGATATCACTTTATGTCTTTGTGTCGGTTAGTATTAAACGGAGGAGGTTTTTGCAAGAAAACTTTTTATTAAAGTGCTTTTCTTTTTTAGGTGGGTTAAGCCTTAAGAAGCAGGAAACAGAATTACGGGTACGTCCTGATATTGTTATTGCGACTCCAGGAAGACTTATTGATCACGTAAGAAATTCTGTATCCTTTTCACTGGAAAATATCGAAATTCTAATTATAGATGAAGCTGATCGGTAAAAAAAACTTAAATTTTCCTTCGATCGCATGTTTTTCCTTGAAATAATGTTAAATTTTCTTTCTCTTTCAGGATGTTGGAAGATGGATTTGCAGATGAATTAAATGAGATAGTTAAACATTGTCCAAAATCACGACAAACAATGTTATTTTCAGCGACAATGACAGATAATATTGATGAATTAATAAGATTATCGTTAAATAGACCAGTAAAATTAATGGTAGATCACATTAAAGCAACAAATGCAAAATTAATACAAGAATTTATTAGAATAAGAGAACATCAAGAAAAAAATCGCGAACTTATATTATTAATTTTATGTAAAAAATATTTTAAACATAAAGTTATAATATTTTTTAGATCAAAGATGATTGCTCATGAAATGAAAATTATTTTTGGATTATTTGGGTTAAAAGCTTCTGAATTACATGGTAACCTTTCACAAGAGCAAGTAAGTTTTATACGAATGACAACGGGATCTTTTTTTTCCTTCGGTTTGATTATTAAGGAGAACAAAAAAAATCTTTTTTTTTATATAGAGGTTGGAAGCGTTAGAAGCATTTCGTGATGGTAAAGTAGATTATTTATTAGCTACAGATTTAGCATCACGTGGATTGGATATTAAAGGAATCGAAACAGTTATTAATTATAATATGCCACAAAGTTATGACCATTACATTCATCGAGTTGGTAGAACTGCTCGAGCAGGCAGAAATGGGCGGTAAGTAACATTATTTATCTTAATATACTTTACAAATATATAATTTAAAATTTTTTTTCTATTTATTTTGTTTTTGATAAAAAGATCCGTTACATTAACAGGAGAGGAAGATCGTAAATTATTAAAAATGGTGTTAAAACATTCACAAAAAGAACAAATTAAAAGAAGGAATATAGATACAGAGTTAATAAAAGAATATGCTGAAAATTTAGCAGGTATTAAAGATAAAGTAAAAGAAGTACTGAAAGAAGAAAAGGAAGAAAAATTAATTAAACAAACTGAAATGGAATTATTAAAAGGCCAGAATTTGATCAAATATAAGGAAGAAATTGTGAATAGACCTGCTAGAACTTGGTTTCAAACTGAAAAAGAAAAAAAATCATCAAAAAATCTTTCTGTTGAAGAGTATAATGAAAAATTTGATGTTAAAAAACGAAGAAGGGATGAAGATGATGAAGGAGGAAAAAAGAAAATTAAAAGAGATAAATACGCTGGTATGTCGAGAGTTAAAAAAAGAAAGTTGAAATTACGTGAAGATGATTCTAATATCCATAAAAAATTCGAAAATTTGAAAGCTATAAAGTTAGCTAAAAAGGCTCAAAAACCTACTAAAATAAATAAAGTATTAGAAAAAGATAAGACAAAGGAAAAGGGGAAAGGTGAAGGAAATAAAAAGAAAAAGAATAAAATTGGATTTGAAATGGATTTAGCTGATGTTACTAAAAAGAATGCCTTTACTGTTGTACCAAAGAAAAAAGGTGTTGAAAAGGAAAAAAGTAAAGTCGGAAATGTTATTAAAAAGAAAGTTAAAAGTGGAGGTGTTGTAAAGAAAAAAGGAAAGAATATTAAAAAAAGAAAGTAATTAAAAAATAAATAATAATAGATTTTATACAAGAAATTTTTATTATAATATTTAATTACAAAATTAAATAGGTTATAAAAGTATTTTGATAATGTGAATATTAAAACAATTTTTAAATTTTTAATTTTTTAATATTTTAAATCAATAGTTAAAATTTTAAATTTATCATATAATAATATTAATTTTATATATGTTGATATTTATTATTAACTAATATAAAAATACAGTATTTTTTAGTTGATTAAAATGATTTATAATGATAGAAATTATTATGTTTTACAAATAGAGATAAAATAAATATTTTGCTGTATTACTTTTGCAATTTTAGAATTAATAAGAAATTGGTAAAAAGATTTCTTACTTGATAAGTAAAACACAAAATGGTTTGAAATTTAAAATACTTAATAAAATATTTTTTACTATGATTACTTTAGCTAAAAAGTATTATATATAAGTTTTACAGCTAGTTGAATAATCATCATATAAATATAATATTGATATCAACTTATTCTTTTTTGAATATGAAATAGATTAGAATAAAAGCTTCAGTTAAAAGCATTTCATTTCAACATCTTTTTCATAATATTTATTGTTTATTTTACCAAATATGAAATTCTCTTAAAGCAATAGATTAAAAAAAATTTTTTTTCTTATTACTTATTCATTAGAAATAGTATTTATAATAATGTATTTCTTCAAGTGATTATCTGTATAGTAAAAGCAAATTATATATTTTCAGAAATAAATATTACTGAATCATATACAATGCAATATATATAATTTGTTTTTATTTCAAAAGGATAAAATTCTTTACTTTCTTTATAAAATTTTATATGTATTAATATATCTAATCTTAGAAAAGATTTCTGAATTCTTTTTAGATAATATTTTGAATTGATCAAAATTCAAAAACATCATATTTATTATCTGTTAGCAAATAAGCTTTTTTATCCTAATAACGTAGTGTTTAGGCTTAATATTATTAATCACATTAATTATCAAATATCATGTAAATTGTGAAAAAAATTTTATTTAACTAAAATTTTACATTCTATAAAAAAAGAATTATTATATGAAAGGTTATAAAAGTTAATAAACTTCATATTTTATTGAAAAAAAATACAAGTCTTTATACTATACAAAAAAACATAGATATATTAAGACAGCAAAAATACTTTGATATTAATCATAGCATAATAGAATATTAGGTAGCTACAAGTTTAAACTAGACAACTAAAATAAAAGAAAAAGTAAGAAGTTTGACTCTAAATGAGAAGCTTTTTATTTTGAAGCTGAGAAGAAGTTTTATGAATAGATTATAGAATAAAGAAAGTCTCATAGTTATCTATGCAATAATACAAAGTAGAATACTGAAAAATTTAAAACTAAATATAGGGATTCTTTATAATAAATCAAATTTTAAACATTTCACTACTGGTTAACTGCTTTTATAAAAAGATATAGGTTAGTATTGTAAAGGCGAATTAGAATATCTCAGAAATTTCTAATTAAACTAAAGAGCAATTAAAAAAGTTATACCAATTTATTACTAATTTAAGAATTAAAAAATCATTTGAATTAAAAATATTTATAATATGGATAAAATACCTGTTTAATTTGATATGGCTGATAATTTTACTATTAATTTAAAAGATAAAAAAACAGTCAATATTTACGTAACAGATAATAAAAAAATAGATTTACAGTTATATTTACATATTACAAATAAACTTTTCTTTTTTTTTATAAAATTGAAATTTACTCACTAGTACTATTGATTCATTATTATAGATAAAACTAAATTTTCTCTAATATGTATTTTCAAAGGAAAGCAAATATTACACAAAGAACAAATTTCTCCTAGTATTATTATTATTTGATTTCAAAAAATGACTAGATAGACTCTGATTTAATAGTAAAGTATATAGATTATCTTAATAATATAAGAATAAAATAGATTTCAAGTAAATTTAGCAATACTTATATATGATTCTTTAAAGGTTATTTAAAAGAATCAATAAAAAGAAAGTTTTATGAAATTAGCTTTGATTTTGCAATAATTTTGGATAGGTTGACTAGTATTTATTAGTTATTAGATATTGCAATGAATAAACTAGTTAAAAATAATCTTCATTAAGAATGATATATTTGAATGACTAATAATGATATTAAAGAAACTGTTAAGAGAAATTTTATCACGTTAGATTTAATAATATATGTTTATGAGTTAAAAAGTTTTGAGAAAGGATTTCTGATAAAATTATTATAAAATTCTTTAAAACTTATAAAATATTGATCAATTTGAATTTTGATTTAGAGATCCTTAATAAAGATGATATTAATAATAATAATGATATTGATAGTGATAATGATATTGATAATGATAATGATATTGAAGAAGATATTAAAAATCATGTTTAATATGATTTGTATATTGAAATATTAAAAATAAAAATTTTCTTTCTTATATATAATTATTTTATAAAATTTATTTATTTAATTTAATTAAGTGCTTTTTCTGATATTAAATTAATTTAAAATTGCTTATTTTTAGGAATTTGCTTATTTTTAGAGAAATATTTTAATTTATTATGATCAGATAATTAAAGTTTAAAGTATATAATGCTATCTAAATCTATTTTTTACAAGTATTTAAGTAGATTATAGCAAATTACAATTTTTTAATAATTTATATCAATTTAAATGATTTATAGCTAATTTATTAAGATTATACTCTATTAAATCTAAATTCATTTTTATTTAATTATAAGCAGACCAGAAATTTATTTAAGGTTATGCTAATTTTATATTTATATATATATAATTAATTTACATAATATTTCATATCAATTTCACAGATATAATTAAAAAAGACAAATCCAATACAGATAAACTAATATTTTTATTTATGCTATAATCATTAAAACTTAAATTTACTACTGTATAATATTTTATAAGTTTAATAGCTTCAACAAAAGCTATTCTACTTAATATATTTTTGTTACTTATCATTAAAAAGTTTTGTTTATAAATTAATTTTATTTATTCAAGGATCTTTAATTATATATTGTTACTTTTATTCTTTTTATTTATAATTCCTTAATAATATTTTATTATTTATTTTTCAAATTAAATCTTTATAAATGTTCTTTTTCATGATTTTTATCATCTTAATAATATTGATCATCTTTATTATTTCTTTTTATCTATTATAGTTAATCTATATATTCTTATTTTTTTTCTTCATATATTTATTATATATTTTCTCTTTTTCATTCTAATATATTATCTTCTTTTATCCTATTATAATATTATTTCTTTTCTTTTATCATATTTAATTTTATTTAGATCTTTTATTTAATTATTTTAAAATCATCTATTATTTATCTTTCTTATTATTTCTTCTTAATATTATTATAATTTTCTTTTTCAAAATATTTTATTATGTGTAAAATAATCAATTATTAATATTATATAAAATATATTAATAATATATTATTTTAATATTAAATATCTATTTATTATATATTAAAAACAGGAACTATTTACAAGTCTAGAATATGATAATTTAAAATTCACATAAGTAATAGAAGAGCAATCAAGTTAAAATAAATCAATAATAATATAATATAAATTTTAATATAATATCAAAATATGAAATAAAAATAAAAAATATAGTAGTTTTGTTAAATAATATTAAAAATTTATTTAAGTTTAATAATATATATATAAAAATAATAAATTTTATAATAAATAAATAAACTAATTTACTTAAATAATTACAGGTCCATTATTCTAATACTAATTGTTTTTTAAAAAATTAGATCTCTAACTAATAAAATTTAATTAATTAAAATAATAAAATAAAAATAAATATAAAGATTTTAATAAAATAATAATTATAAAATATAAATATACATTATTAAATTAATATTAAAACTTAGTAAAATTAACTTTATAATATAAAATAAATAGTAAAATACAAATGCAAAAATGATTAGAAAATAAAATAAGTAAAAAAAAATAAAATAATAAAAGAACATAAGGCATAACTTATATGTGAAAAAAAATGCAAATAATGGAATAGAGAAAGAGAAATAGAAGAAAATAAGAAATGTGGTATAGAAGTAATCAGTTATAGAAAAAGTAAATAGAATTAACCAAAATTATAAAAAAATGTAAAATTCATAATTTAAGTAAAAAATAATAATTAAGTATATAAACAAGTATGTTAAATAGTAGTAGTAATTAATAAAAAATGAAGAAACATATTAAAAATATAATAATTAATAATCAAATATATGTCAAATATGATAAGTAACTAATAATATACTTAAGATAAAAAGTAAAAAATATTAAAAGATTTTTGAAAAAATGCATTTAATTATATATAATATATATCTATATATTTTTACCATAGAATTCTTCAACTCAGATTAGTTACATTATTAAGTCTTTACTCAAAGTTTCTAACTGCAACTTACTGCAGTTAAGACGTTAGAATTTGCCTATCTTTTAACTTTATTAATTCTACGCATTAAACTTAAACAAATCTTATCAAATATGAAGACTTGAAAGACGAAATTATGAATAATTTAATTAAAGAATTCAGATGATGAACTCAATTACAAATAATGTGTAGGGATTACATCAGACTATATAAAGATACAAAGAGTAAAAAGATATAAGTTTTGAATGATTTTTTTATTAATATTAAAACTCATATTCGCAAGAGAATTAATTTACAACATAAGCAAAAAGTCTATCTATTTATATAAAATTTTTTTTATTACTGTTAACTATTTACTATACTATAAATTAATTAATTTGATAAATAAAATATAAAAAAATAAAATACGTAAAATAATAAAATATAAACTATATTAAAATAAATAATAAAAATTAGAATATTAAAAATAAATATAATACTAAGTATTCTTAACTTCATTTAATTCGTAAAATTAGGATTATCCTCAGTATTTAAAAGATCTGCAAAATTATGTAGATCTTCTGTATTTTCAGAATTTGTAGAATTCTCAGTATTTTCAGAATTCTGAATTAGGAGATCATCATACTGCATCATTTACGTGATTTTATTATGATTGATCAATTGCTCTGTTAATAATCCTTCTTCTACTTGAATTTTAAACATTGTAGTGAAAAATAATTTTGTTCTTGAAATCAGATTCTAGATTTCAGTTTTTGTGAGACATTTTATTTGCGTAATTATTAATATTTTAGTCCTAAGCAATTGAATTACTCCAATTTCTAAATATAAGATAAAGTTTTATTTGATACTTTATACTGTTAATTCATTATTTCAGTAATTTATCATAAATTAAAATTATAAATAATAAAATTATTTCTAATAAAATATCATATATTTAGCTTAAAAAATAGGTTTAAAATTACAATTACAAAAAAAGAAGTTTATCATTTTAATAGTTATGAAAAAGAAAATGTGCTAAAATATCAAAAAATTTTTAAAGAAAATAGAAAAGCTTGAATTCTTAATATCAATCTTTATAAAAAATAATATGATGCAAATTAATCCAAAAGTTTTTAATGATAAACCTTTACACACTCTTATAACTCATAATAAATATTTGTTTTACTCTAATGATGATTATCTAGTTATTTAGATACTAATTAATAAGCTATCTCTTCATAAAAAGTATCAGAAAAATTAATTATGATTAGTAAATTCTTATTAAAAATAATTAGATAATTAAAATTAACTTTTGAATAAATGTTAGCAAATTCAAATGTTTCAATAGAAGCAAAAAAGTATTTGAAATCTGATAAGAATAAGATGAATGATAAATAGCAGATTACTTAATAGATCAAGTAATAAATTTTACAATTCTAATTTTTAAAATAGTTTATTCTGAAGCAATTGTTATAATAGTATTTGATAATAATATAAATTATAATGCAATATCAGTTAATAGATTAAATGCAGCTACTATAAATATAAATTCTGAAAGCAAGTAACTATATATGCATTTAATATATTTTAGGCAAGATAATATATTATAATCAATGATTTTTCTTTTAATTATCTGACTTAATCTAAATAAATGTGTCAAGTTTTATTAGAAAGAGATTTATAAAAAAATAGTTTAATTAGTGATTATAAATTATATAAAAAAAAAATATAAAAGTAGTTAATTTATAACAAATAGATTATTATATATGTCATATTTTATCAAATCAAACTTCTTGATACAAAAATCTAAACTTTAAGTAGAAATAAAAAAATATGAACATAAATGCATTTTTTATTCTAAATATCATTGTAAATTAAACTATATTGAGATGTATTAGGATACAGTTAAATAATATATAAGAGAATACTATAATTATATTTAGACTAGTCTGTAAAAAATCATATCTAAAGCTTTAGATTTAGTTTCTTTAATTACTATTAAGTTTTATACCTAAAAATCTTGAAGATATATGAATATTTATAGAAAAGAAATTATAGGAAATTAGTAGAATTTGCTGTTAAAAAATATAAATTATATAGAAATAGTGTTCTGCATGGATTCAGATCAATCCAAATCCAATTTGAATCTGACAGATCAGATTCAGATCAGATCTGTCAGATTTAAATCTAATTTAGATTCAGATTTGAATTGTCAGATTCAGATTCAGATCTGATCTGTCAGATCTGAATTCAACTTTTTTAAAGCTGAAAAGTTCCTTTTCAATGAAAAGGGACAAATTTTTAGACTTTTTTAGAGCTAAATATTTGTTTCCTTTCATTGAAAAAGAACGAATTTTCAGATCTCTTTTAGAGCTGAAAAGTTCCTTTTATTAAAAAGGAACTAATTTTCAGATCTCTTTTAGAGCCAAAAAGTTCCTTTCATTGAAAAGAAATGAATTTTTAGACCTTTTTTAGAGCTGAAAAGTTCCTTTTATTGAAAAGAAACTAATTTTCAGATCTCTTTTAGAGCTAAAAAGTTCCTTTCATTAAAAAGGAACGAATTTTCAGACCTTTTTTAGAGCTAAAAAGTTCCTTTCATTGAAAAGGAACCAATTTTCAGATCTCTTTTAGAGCTGAAAAGTTCCTTTCATTGAAAGGGAACTAATTTTTGAACACTTTTAGATCTGTAAATTTGTTTCTTTCATTGAAAAGGAATGAATTTTTTAGAGCTAAAAAGTTTCTTTCATTGAAAAGGAATTTATTTTCAGACCTCTTTTAGAGCTGAAAAGTTCCTTACATTGAAAAGGAACTAATTTTCAGATCTCTTTTAGAATTGAAAAGTTCTTTTCATTGAAAAGCAATGAATTTTTGGACCTTTTTTAGAGCTAAAAAGTTCTTTTCATTGAAAAGGAATTTATTTTCAGACCTCTTTTAGAGCCAAAAAGTTCTTTTCATTGAAAAGGAACGAATTTTCAGATCTCTTTTAGAGCTGAAAAGTTCCTTTCATTAAAAGAAAATGAATTTTTGGACTTCTTTAGAGCTGAATATTTGTTTCCTTTCATTGAAAAGGAATGAATTTTTGGATCTCTTTTAGAACTGAAAAATTCTTTTCATTGAAAAGGAATGAATTTTCAGATCTCTTTTAGAACTGAAAAGTTCTTTTCATTGAAAAGGAACTAATTTTTGGACCTTTTTTTAGAGCCAAAAAGTTCCTTTCATTGAGAGAGAATGAATTTTTGGACTTCTTTAGAGCCGAATATTTGTTTCCTTTCATTGAAAAGGAATGAATTTTTGGATCTTTTTTAGAACTGAAAAGTTCCTTTCATTGAAAAGAAATGAATTTTCAGATCTCTTTTAGAACTGAAAAGTTCTTTTCATTGAAAAGGAACTAATTTTTGGACCTTTTTTTAAAGCCAAAAAGTTCCTTTTATTGAAAAGGCATTTATTTTCAGATCTCTTTTAGAGCTGAAAAGTTTCTTTTATTGAAAAGGAACCAATTTTCAGATCTCTTTTAGAGCTAAAAAGTTCCTTTTATTGAAAGGAAACGAATTTTCAGACACTTTTAGATCTGAAAATTTGTTCTTTTTATTGAAAAGAAACGAATTTTCAGACCTTTTTTAGAGCTAAAAAGTTCTTTTCATTGAAAAAGAACAAATTTTCAGACCTTTTTT
The DNA here is from genome assembly GCA_910592005.1 of Funneliformis mosseae. NCBI lineage: Eukaryota > Fungi > Glomeromycota > Glomeromycetes > Glomerales > Glomeraceae > Funneliformis > Funneliformis mosseae. The sequence continues at coordinate 9,218 of CAJVPP010000442.1, read as the reverse complement.
AGAGCCAAAAAGTTTTTTTTATTGAAAAGGAATGAATTTTCGGACCTTTTTTAGAGCCAAAAAGTTCCTTTCATTAAAATGAATTTATTTTCAGACCTCTTTTAGAATTGAAAAGTTCCTTTTATTGAAAAGGAACGAATTTTCAGACCTCTTTTAGAGCTGAAAAATTCCTTTCATTGAAAAAAAACGAATTTTTAGACCTTTTTTAGAGCTGAAAAGGTTCCTTTTATTGAAAAAGAACAAATTTTCAAAACTTTTTTAGAGCTGAAAAGGTTCCTTTCAATAAAAAGGAATGACTTTTCAGAACTCTTTTAGAGCTGAAAAGGTTTCTTTCAATGAAAAGGAATGACTTTTCAGAACTCTTTTAGAGCTGAAAAGATTCCTTTTAATGAAAAGGAACGACTTTTCAGAACTCTTTTAGAGCCAAAAAGGTTCTTTTCATTAAAAAGAAACATTTTCAGATCTCATTTAGAACTGAAAATTCATTTTTTCAATAAAGCTTTCAGATTCAGATCAGATCAGATTTGGATTTAAACCAATCCGTCAGATCTGAATTTGAGATTCGATCCATCAGATTCAGATCAGATTCAGATCCTGAAAAATAAAAATCAGATCAAATCAGATTTGGATAAAATCTGATCTGATCTGATTTTGCGGAACACTATATAGAAAAGTTTTTGATAGCATTTATAATAAATTTGAGTTAAATACTAATGAAATAAATTTATAATTTTTATTTACTTTATGTTGTTGGCTTAGTATCTGTAAACTTAAATGATAAACTTTTAATTTAATCTGTTGAATTAAATATAATACAATATCACAATCACGCCTATATGAAGATACGACAAAAAGCAATAGTAAATGAATTTAACAATTCCTTTATTAAACTCTTGGTTTATCCTAAAACCTCCACTTGAGTTACTTTTTGACTCAAGGGAAAATACAAGATATTTATATAAAATAAAATAATATAAAATCAACTATAACAAATATAATAAAGAGAATAAATAATGTAACTATGATAAATATAATATATATAATAAATAAGATATAATTAATAAATATAATCCATTTATCTAATATGTTTACTTGATCAACATTGACAACTTTAGCAACTCTGTCAACTTTGTTAACTATGTTGATCATTTAGATTACATAACTTTATTTTAGCACAGTCATAATTCACGACTTCAATGTATATATAATTTATCAAATTATAATTTAATTGACTAATACATATATATGATATGATGTTTATATAATATAATAATATTGAGAAAATTTTATTTAATAAATAGATTATTTGTAAATAATATATTAAAATTAAATTATAAAAAAAAATTTTATTCAAAATTTTCTAATTTTGTATATAGAGATTCTGCATTATAGGAAAAAAATCAATAAAGAGAACTCAGATGAAGAAAAAAATGATAAGTATATAATATTAAATATGTTTATACCTTTAAGTATAAACTTACAGTATAACAAAATTTATTATAAATAAGATAATCAAGTATATATAAAGTAACAACTAATCAGTATTATTATTAAAGAGTTTCTATAAATAAATTTTAAATAATAGATACATAATAAAAGTATTCCTTATATTCTATCTATACAATTGAGATAATCTCAAAAATAAAAAAATTAAAAGAAATTAAATTTATAAAGTATTTTAAGTATCTTATGTGATATAAAAATGAAAAATTTATATAATATTTACAGTAGAAATACTTTATACTAAATTCATAAATGAAATGGTAAGCATTTTAAATTAAAAAAATAAGCAGATAGAATTTATAAATATTAAAAAATGATAAGCAATAATAATAAATAAATAGCAAATAAAATTATAAGATATAAAGAAGTCTTATATAATATAAAACAATTTGAATGGTAAAAAATATTAATAGATATGATTAAATAAATAAGCTATTAAAAACTTATTTACTTTATATTTAAAAAATCTTTATCAAAAAAAATGAAATAGTAAATAATACAAATAACTGCATAGAATTAATTAATAAGCTACAAAAATATATATAATATAACTTTCATATTAAATAAAATAGAAAAATAAAAGTATAGATTTAGATATTCAATGTATTTTAGCAATCATTACTTTATATATAATAATAATCAAGAATAGCTAGAATTATTAATAATCAAAAAAGACTTTTATATTAATCTACATAATAAACTTCAACTATAAAGATGACAAATTAACATAGACTTAAGTTAGTATTAATTATTGTAATTGGATTGGATTGATAAACATGATATAGAAGATTATAGATTAAAATGTCAAACATACTGAACATATTTGATACACTACCTTCGGAAAAGTATCTGGTCAACCAAAATAATATTTTATTTATTTGAGATTTTCAATATAAATAAAACATTTAATATATTTAATATTCAGTAAACCATCTTTGACTTCTAATGTATGCTTTAATTCTATATAGCATACTTTCTATAAGTTTAATATAGGTTTCAGATGAAATTTTTCTCTATTCTTTTTGCAATATTTTCTCAAGTTCACGAAGATTTTTTAGTATTACTAGAATTAGCATATCAAGTAATTATATTTATAATAGTATTTTGTAAAATCTTTAAAAGACAAGCAATAGCTTTATAGATTCTTCTAGCTATTCGTAAACTGATTATTTTTCTGTATTTAAACTTATTTAATTTGTGACTTTTTCCCATATTAAACAGCACAGTTTTAAAAAAAGAGAAATTTTTACATTTTTATTTATTAAAACTGATCTATATATTATTATACAAATATAAATATATATACTTAATCATCAGAATCAGGATATATTTAACTTATTTGTTATATCTATTTATTTATTAAATTTAATATAAATAGAAAATGATAAAATCATGTAAACTTTAGTTTGACTTTTAGTTTTCACCTTAGCTTTACTTTAGATATACCTTTAATAGTACTTTTAGAGACGCTAGTCTAACTTACATATTTAGTACTTTTAGTTTCTTTTAATTTTTTTCTTATTTTCTTATTTTTTTTCTTTATTTCTTTTTCTTATCATTAATAAATATATTGTTATAACTCTGAACTAATTGAGTTATCTTATTTTTAGTATTGTAAAGAGTACATTACAGTTTACCTTTACTATAATGAATTTTTATATAGCAAATAATTTGCTATAGTAAAGAAAAATTCAGATATAGATTTATTTAAAAATAATAATATTTAGTATAACGAATTTTTATAATAAATTTTTTGTAACTCATAATATGAATTTAAATGTTAGAATAGTTATTAGTAAAATGATACTTGATATAATGAAGATTCTACTATATTAAATTTTAAAATATTATACAATTAATTAATGAATTTTAATCATATGAAATTATTAAATAAAAATTGCAATTTGAATTTGCCTTTAAAAACTAGAATCTTTTATGATTAAAATCAAAAAGGAAAATTATCATATTTTATTTTGATTGTAACAAAAGTAATTCCTCCTGATTAGACTGATCCAGTTAATTATTTTTTTTACATACTAAATGATATTATGCCTAAAACTTAAAATAAAATGTTTTCAAGAAAAAACTTTGTCAAAAAAGAGCTCCTTAACTTTTGTTCAAAAGCATGAAATATGTCTTAGAAAAATTACTGAATCTTCTATAAAAAATAAAGAATTAGCAAAGTTATTTAATGTTAATAAAGGATATATTAGTAATACATTAAAAAAATTATAAAAATAACTTGAAATTGATTCTCAAGTACCTAAAGCTAAAGGTAAAAGACAAATTAAAGTAATTTTTTCAGAAATTAAAGAAGCACTTATATTATAGGTATTAAAAGCTTTGAAAAGTGATATTGATATTAGTAATTAAGTTTTACATGAAAAGGCTATGATGTTCATATCTCTTTATAAATTGAAGATTTTAAAGGAAGTAATAGTTAGATTAATGGGTTTAAAATAATCTTTCTTATTATTTAAATAAGGAGAGGCTGCAAATACATTACTTGAAAAACTTGATAAATTTATAATAAAACTTTAAGATTTAATTCGTAGATATAATCTTGATAATGTTTTTAACTGTAATAAAACTGGTTTATATTAAAAAATGGAATCTAAAAAGACAATTTTCAATATACTTATATTTGAACAAAAATAATCAAAAGATTATGTGACAGTTCTTCTTTATTTTAATGCAACTGATACAGAAAAGCTTAAACCAGTATTCATTTATAAATACAAGAATTCTCATTCTCTAAAAAATTTACTTAAGTCATCTTTATTAGTAAAATATTATTGGAATATAAAAGGTTGGATGCAAATCTCCATCTGGAATAATTAGATTCATCAGCTTGATATAACAATAAGATTAGAAAGACAAAATATTCTTTTCTTAGTAGATAATGCTTCTGTTCATACTTTATATAAAGGTATAAAATTAACTAATATAAAAATTAAATTTTTATCATCTAATATGATTGCATATCTTCAACTATGTGATAAAAATATTATAAATAGCTTTAAAGTAATGAATTCTAAAAAATTTTAATGTAATTTTTAATTATTATAAAAAAAATTTTTTTTTAAAAATATAAATAAACTTGCTATATTTATATATTTATACACTAGTTGAAATAGTCCAAATCAGCTAAAAATTGAATGGCTGATTTTAGGCTGATTTTAATACTATTTATGACCAATTTTCTATATTTTCTGATCAGCATAAACAGGTGCTGATAAACATTGATCAACCCCAATCAGACATGGCCATTTAGAACTTAAATTCAACCATAAATCAGCCTAAAACTGGCCTTAATTCAGTAACAATTCAGACACTGATTGACACTGATTGATATGGCTATTTAGCCTAAAATTGACCTCAATTCAGCATCATTCAGCATTAATTCAAAACATAAATAACATAAATCAGCTTAAAATTGACCTCAATACAGCATTATTTGACATCAATTCAGAACTTAAATAACCATAAATAACCTTAAAATTGATCTTAATTCAGCATAATTTGGCATCAATTCAGAATTTAAATAACCATAAATCAGCCTAAAATTGGCATCAATTTAATCAAATAAGTATATAAAATGATATATTATATTTATTAAATTTATTAAATATTATAATTTTATTAATAATAAAACCTAATATATTTCGCAAAATATAATATAAATATTACCAAAACCCACTGATTGATTTTTTATCTAAAAAATATAAGTAAAAAATGGAAAAATCATGTAAAATAATAAAAATATAATACATTTTCCTCCTAAAATCCCCTTAAATCGTCCTAAATATTCATTATAGTAATATTGCTATTTTCAAATAAAAAGAATAAAAAATCACAAAAATCACAAAAATTCAACTTAAATTTCGTTTGATTTTGATGTTTGAAGGCATATTTCTATTATAAAATGTAAAAAAATCAGAAAAATTGACTAAAATTCAACTTAATTTTCGTCCAATTTGATGGTTAAAGGCATGTTTCTATTATAAAAAGCAAAATCAAATCAGAAAAATTGACTAAAATTTAACTTAGATCTTTTTGTTTTTGGGATTATTTTTTTTTTGGGATTTTGGTGAAATGTAAAAAGAGAAACTTTGGAAATGATTAAAATTATTTTTTAAAAAGTTAAAAAATTAAGCTTATTTATATAAATATTCCTATATACCAGAAATAAACTCAAATAGTACATTAAATCAACATTATTTTAGCAAATCAGTTTAATGCAAAAGTTTGGTTCATTAGAACAATAAATGCATCTTATCTAAAGAATGATAAAACTATTGTTCCTTAGGTACAATAATACTATCGACCCTAAGGAACAATAAAACTATCATCCCTAAAGAACGATAAAATCATCATTCTTTGAATATGATAAAACCATTGTTCTTTAGGTATGATAATACCATCGACCCTAAGGAATGATAATACTATCATCCCTAAGAAACGATAAAATAATTGTCTCTAAGGAATGATAATACCCTATCGTCTCTAAGGAATGATAAAACTATTATTTCTAAGGAATAATAATACTATCGTACTTTAGAAATGATAAATCATTATACTTAAGGTATAATAAATGCATTGTTTCTTAGAAACAAAAAACAATCATCCCTAAAAAATAATAAAATCATTGTTCTTTAGGTACAATAAAACCATCATTCCTTAGGTAGAATAATATCATCATCCCTAAGGAACGATAAAATAATCGTCTCTAAAGAATGATAAAATCATCATTCTTTAGGTATGATAAACTATTATTCCTTAGATATAATAATACCATCGACCCTAAGGAATGATAAATCATCGTACTTAAGGTACGATAAAACAATTATTCCTAAGAAACGATAAAATCATCATCTCTAAGGAATAATAAAATTATCGTTTCTAAGGAATGATAATACTATTGTATCTTAGAAATGATAAATCGTCATACTTAAGATATGATAAATGCATCATTTCTTAGGAACAATAAAATAATCATCTCTAAGAAACGATAAAATTATCATTCTTTGAGTACGATAAAACTATTATTCCTTAGGTACGATAATACTATTATCCTTAAGGAACGATAAAACAATTATCCCTAAAAAATGATAAAATTATCGTTCTTTATGCATCATTCCTTAGAAACGATAAAACCATTGTATCTTAGATACGATAATACCATTATTCCTAAGAAATGATAATACCCTATTATTCCAATCAAAAGTCAATTGGCTATAAATTAGATAGGTCAAATTTTGATATATACCAATTAGTGATAAGTATGCTAATCGGCTATAAATAAGATAGGTTGATTTTTAGCTGATTTTTAGCCAATTTCTGATGTATGCCAATCAGCTAGGCTAATTCTTGATAATTTGCCAAATTTAGGCTGATTTTAGGCTGATTTTAGGTTGATTTTCACATGTCTGATTTTTTTGATTTCAACCAGTGTTAATAATCTATATATAATTTATATTTTTATAATTAGAATAGCAATAAAATATTCTAATATATTAACCTTTTTTCTCCTAAAAACTAATGAAATTAAATTCTATAAATCTTAATATTTGGATTTAATAAATAATTATATTCATTAATATAGTAAAATTTTAATAGTTTTTATTATTTTTGGGTAAATTATATTTATATATTACTGACATCAGAATTTCTTTGATTAATATTTTTCAGGATCATTATTTTTTCACAATTAATATAAGCTTCTTTGATACATTTATAAGTATGTTTACATATAATATTATTACTATCATATTCAACACTTCTCTTATGATATTTAAGATCTTTTTACTTACAATATTGCATCAAATGTTTTTTTACTTCTTTAAAGATTTTAAATATTTGTCTCTTTTAAAGTATTAAGTTAGTATTATTTTCTTTATTTGTAAAATCATAATTAACATCAGATATTTTATTATTTGTATTCAAATTTTCATATAAAAAATTGTTTATAGGATCTTCATAAGAATCATTATAAAATTCAACTGAAAATGAAGGAAAAATTCTAGAATATCCATTATTAAATAAGAAATTTTTATTGTAAAGAAGAGAAAAGATTGTAAGAAAAAAAAGAAATTGTAAGAAAAAGTATATCATATAAGCGTCTTTTAAATTTTATTGATAATATTTAATTCACTTCCAGATGGATTGAATCAATCATTAACAATCAATTAGTGTATGCATATAATGAATTCACTATATATAAACAGCCCTATTAAGCAAAGCTCAGAGAAAAATTCTCCAAGCATTATTAATATCCCTATCTATCACTATTTCATATTTATTACATTTAAACAATTTGTTTCCACCCAGGTTATATTTAATAAATTCATAACAACTGCATAAAGCAAATAGATATTAAAATTGATGAAAAAATTAAAATAAATGTGAAAAAGAAAATAAACAACCTGCAAGTTTTACTTATATATGCTTCATTTTGAATAATGATCTTTTTACCTAATTCTTTAGCCTTATAAAAAAGACAATTACGAAATCAACTGTAAGCCCAAGTAAGCATTTTACAAACTGTTTTTGAATCAATTTTTCTATTAAGACGATGAAACATAGCAGATCTATTAAAAGGTGATATAATAATGACATCAAAGTTTAAAAGAAACCACAAGGCAACTTTTTTATGATATTCATTAATAAGGTTTTGAATGCGAAGCTGTAAATGGATTTGAGATCTTTTCATTGAATTTCTCTTTTTAAGAGAAGCATAAGTAGTTCTACAAATATAATAATAATTAAGAATTTTATGAAAGAATAAAAATATATATATAAAAAATAATATACTGAGAAATAAGATCATCCAAAGATAAAGACAAACAGAATATATGATTAATATCTAAGTTACCAAACCAACCATATTCTTTGGATGGAGAATACCAAGACCAACTAGTATGAATACCAGGATCAATAGCAACAATATTGAGATTTTCAGTGATTTGAATATCATCACAATTTTTAACATTTTTACCTGTTATAATATAAAAGATAAATTAATAGTAGTTATATTTAAAAACCTATAGAAAAAAGTTAAACATATCATAAACTCAAACAAATGTCCAATAATTTAATTTTTTATTAAATATTAACTTTGAATCCATTAAAACCTTTTCTTCCAAATTTGGCTATTTATGATTTTTTGACGATGTTCATGATGCAATGGAAAAAAAAGAGGATTTTTGTCTTTATAACGATTTGTTGATTTGATAATTTTTTTATTATGTAGAAAACAGATATAAAATTTAAGTAATTTATGACAATATTGAGAATGAATAGTAATTATTTGCTAATTATCCTATTTTGATAAAAAAATAATAAAAAATTAGTATTGATGATAATGCAACATATTTTTATAATTATTAAAATATTTTTTATATATATACTTTTTTTCTTTAGAAATAAAGATAATGTTTTTTATATTTAATTTCATTATTTTGACAGATAACTTCATTTTGAGCTTAAATTGCATATGTAATAGTATGGTTAAGTAACTCATATAGATAATCCTTCATGAAACTCCATTCAAGAATATGTGAAATCTTAAGTTTAAGAAGAGATCAAAACTAAGATTGATGAGTTATTAAATGATCATGGTTGAAATTTGTAATCACTATGTTATAAACAAGCCTGTATATAATATATAAAGTTAAAAATTACAATGTTTTAAAAGAAACAATAATGAAAACAAA
>CAJVPP010000441.1:0-32369 GCA_910592005.1 Funneliformis mosseae | reverse complement strand
AGTAAACAACCAAACAAAAATTTGGTTTGTGTTGTCCAATCAGATGTGATGTAAATCATTGTTTTAATCACATGATCACGACTGCCATTTTTTTCTGCCACTATTGTACTTATATATAAATAAAGAAGATAATTTTTTATTTTCAAATATATTATAAATAAGAAGGATAAATATACAATCCTTTAATTATTTTTATGAATATATACTTATTTAATATTTTATGATTGGATTTTATTTTTTAAAATAATCTCATTTTAATTAAAGATATTTTTAGAATTATAATTTTAAGTTTTGATAAAATCCTTTTGTATTATATTAAGATTTTAAAGTAACACTTTACTATATATATTATGTTATTTTAAATTATATTATTTTTTAAAATTATTGACCTACTCATTAAAACTTTGAATTTATTTTTTTTAAGTAAAAAAACAAATTCTAAGGCCTTAGTTAAAAAAATATTATTAATTATAATGAGATTAACTTAAATAATATTTTTCTACTCAAATAATTAATACTTCTTTAATATTAAAAAAAATAGTTTTTTTTATGATTTAAACTAATTTGATATAAATTAAGATTTACAGTAAGCTAACAGTCTTTTGTTTTTAAAATATTATAAATCATTTCTTTACTAATATCAAACTTATTAATTAAGTTTTTATTTTTTAAAAAAGTTAAAGATAATTTTTAAACAAACTTCTTTTTTTTGTATTATAATAAAGGATTTACATTTTCTAAAAATCTCAGGTAAAAGTGAAGTTACTTTATTTTTGGTATTTTAAATAAATTATGTAATAGAAAAAGTAAAATAAAATTATTTAATTTAAAGAATATATATTTACTATATTTGAGAAAAAAATAAATGTTAAATTATCTTTTATAGTCAAAATAATTTATTTTTAAATTTTCTCATTTTTAAAAAAAATCTTCATTATATTAAAAAAAAATTTAGTATATTAAATTTGCTATAAAAATAATTATTTATATATGTTATATTAATAAACTATAATTTATTAAATATTATATTGTATTTATTTAGTATAATTCAATATAATAAGACTTTTTTCATATGAAAAATCTGTATATCACTAAAGATTTATTGTAATGTAAAGTTTGTTATATCAAAATTTATTATAAAAAATGTTAACTGTATATACTAATAATATATATATAACATAATATTTATTTTTGAAAGAATATAATAATATTCTTTAAATTGCTAATTATTTAATAATTTACAAAATATTATTAATATAGCAAACAGTTTTTATAATCTTAATAATATTAAAGTAAATTAAATTAAATCTAAATTACTTATTAATAAATTATCTTTATAATCTTTTCAATTAAATAATAAGATATTTAGGTATTTATGCCTCTCTTAATGCTTATAATTTATTTATTTCTAAATAAGCTATTCAAAATTTCAAATCTATAGTTTTAATTATGATCAACAAAAGATTAACAGAATAACTCATCTATATTTTAATTCAATTATATTATCTTAAGTAAAATATAGAATCTAATTGACATATTTCATTAAAATATAATGTGATTAAATAATAAATTTTTTTAGATTTCTAAAAAATATAAATTAAAACTCTTATATAATATTCTTTTATATATCTTACATTCATATTTATTCTATAACTTAATACATTTATTTCATAGATATACTCAAATACTCAGCAAAACTTTGCTTATTAATTAATGATAATAGTTTACTTAAATAACTTGTATTTGTATTTTACAATTTAATATTAAGATTAAGTTAAAGCAGTGACATATATTACCTAATATTTTTGGGAGTGTGGAGGTAACTGCAGGGTATTAGAAAATCTTAGGTTACACATACATTTAGGTATCACGTGATATTAGTGGCTTAGATTTTGTAGATCATGTAATATCAGTAGTTTAGATTTATTAGCATTACTAGCATATATATAAATGTCACATTATAATTGTTATAAAAAAATCAATAAAATCATTCATTATCCGATAAACATTCCCTTAAATGTGTTTTGTCACAAAGAGGTCATTTTCGCTATGAAGGAAGAAGAGAGAAATCATCAAGAGTCTCTGAATTTTGTCTAGATTTTCCTTTGGGCTGCTTACAGCTAGTAGGATGCTTTGTTCGTTTATGGTTCATCAAGTAAGTGAGAATTAGAAAGTATTTATTACACTCAGAATAACAAAGATGTAAATAGGTTGTTTAGTCAATAGACGAATAATGTGCATCATACCCAGGAATTTTCAAAAGATTATAGTATTCAAGAAGGTGTATAGAGTTTGTGAAATGTCTGTCCCTGGCTTTTGTGACCAGAGGTAAAAAACCATTATTTACTGAAGAAAATCCATAGCCTCTTGTGCGCGAGTTGGTTCATAACAGCTTGTATCTATACATCTTTTAATATCAAGAGAATATTGACACAGGTTATAATGATCTTTAATTCATGACCACAGTACAAAACATTCTGGTAAGTCATTTCTATTTTCTTATTGTTTTTTTTTTTATTATTTTCATGCTTTCGCCTTTTCTTTTTCTTTTTCTATATCTTTAAACTCCAGGTTTTCAAACAGATTGGCAAGTTCTTCGACATATTGTGTATTTACGCTTCTTTCAAAAATTAAATCGTGATGTCAAATATCATAAAGCATTTCTTCGGCATATTGAAAGTTTTGAAGAGCCAATTTTGGATTAATCACTTTACCTTGTGTATCTAAATGTGTCTCAAAGTGATCGATTAGTAGAATAATACCTGCTAATTTTTTGGATAGTATTGCTATGCCCCTTTCAACAGAATTATACTTGGATTATTCCAGTGTGTGTATCTGTACAGTGAGGTAATCTAAATCAAATTTTTGAAAAAGCTGAATGTATTTTTTAATATTCTTTAAATGTCTTGGATTCTCATCCGGTCCCCTATCCACTAATAATATTCAGATAGGTTGAATTTCTCCGTCGGTCTTCAACGCATCATTATATTAAAGATCTAGAATGAAGCTTTTGAGGTCTTGCATATGCGTAAGTGAAGAAGTTCCAAGGGACCATTAACGACATACAAAAATGGCAAGTTATGCTGTTCTCAAATCATTATTTAATTCATTCAGTTTGATTATAAGTTAAACTGATAGAATTAACTTTTTGCCCATATCCTGCAGGAAAGTCATGATCAGCTACACGAACAGGCTCATAAACTGACTGTAATATGCGGAATATTCGACCTACAGCTGGTATCCTAAGACCTATCTTTGTCTTATCATCTTGTGAAATGACAACAGATTTATCAGCAAAAACAGTAGCAAATTGCCTTGCATATTTAATAGACGCAAGACAGTAGTGACCATTAGAATAATCCCATATTTTAGTACATGAAACTCCAATCACTACGACCTAAGCTGGATAATGATACGCTTTTGTAGTAATGGAATTGGATTGATGAGGCAACAGGTAATTATTCAATATTGTTCACGCTATATATACATTGTAGTTCTCTTCAAGATTCTTGCGTAAATTTTTGATAATTCGTACCTTAACAACTTCTTTCTTTCATTTTTCATCAGCTGCTTTAAATTCAATTGAATCATGAATATGATCATATAAATTCAGATGCTTGAAAAGAAGTGAAGGACGGCTAGGTTTATCATATTGTATCACTTTCTGATTTTTAATAAGTGTTTTCTTTCTTTTTTCTTTGTATCTTTAAGTATAACTTGCGTTCCTTTTTAACTTTATGATTTTCTCCTTGTTAGATTCAATTTTATCATGAAAGTTCTCTATTTTTGCATGAATATCATGCTAAATTTAAGAATCTGTGGTGATGTTGTAGACCTGCCTAAGTTCGGTAAGTTTTTCTTCAAGTTTTTTATGTCATTTGCTAAATTTTTTTGAGCTGACGCATTTACAGAAATGTCTAATATAGGATTTACCAAATGAGTTGAGTATTAGGAGGAAGAGGAGGAGTTAGGTCTTCCCTAGTAATATGCAACCTTAGTCTCATTATTTGTATATCGTATAGATTACACAGCGTAATCAGATAATTTCTAATTATATCATCAATTTCTGATTTGCCTTTGCCTTTAATTTTGTTCTATTCTTTCGCTGCTTCGTGATAAATATCAGTATGATTAGGGGTGTAGTTTCCTGTCTTAACCATAATACTGTATATATAAGCGTTAGTAAACTCTTGATATTTATTTGTAGGTAAAGCGTAAATAAGTTTTTTATTAAACTTAGGGCTAACTAAGAAAATTTGACGACTCATTTTAGTACTAGAGAGATAGAATAATAACGCATTTATTTTATGAAAGTTGAGCGTATTATGAAACTTTACGACAAAACTCCTGCGGTAATGAGAATAGGTATGATTATTATGGTACAAATAATTCTGTGGAATCTTGATTGAAATGTTAAGATATAAATTGATGATCACATCAATTTTATACAGGATTTTTTTTTTATTTTTTTTTCACTTTTTTTTTGTAAATTTTGGAACACATTTTTTATAACACTTTCTCATGTAAAATAAAGTTAAATTTATAATAAACTTTTAATTTATTTAACATCATAATAGTATATTTTATTATAACTGATATACAAATTCTATAAAAGGAAAGTGATTGACATTCACGTGATTGAAATATCTTACCTGAGAGTGTGTGGGTAGACGCTTATAATAAATTGATATTAGGTAATATATGTTACTGTCCTTATGATTTTAACAAATTAATTTATAATTTAATATTAATATAATATTATTCAAGAAAAAATAATAGTAAATTTAATCACTTATCATAATAAATATAGAAGATTTACTTTATTTTTAGCTAAATATTTTTTTTTATTTATAAAATAATTAGTAAACTATAATAGTAATTATATATTTAATATTTTAATTTTAAAATCTTCTTTTTTTATGTTTGAGTTAATAAAATTTTGAATTAGTTCATAATTTTATATTATATTCTCAAATTGACTATTTTAGATTTTATAATTACAAATATAAATATATTATTTTACCTTTTATTAAAATTAATCACCAGTTAGTATATGGTACTTATTAGAATCTAAATACAAATAATTTAGTTATCAGATATAGTATTAAATAATTTACCTTATTATATTTATAATACATTTATTTCTTTTAAATGATACATATAATAAAATATTCTAAGAAATTATAAAAGATATATAATTCAGTTTATTAATCATTAAATTTATAAAAATGTATATTTAATATATTACTCTTATAATTAATTTTTATATTAAGATTACTACTTATATAATTAATAAGATTTGTTTTATTTGTAAATAATACTACTTCTTAAGAGATTGTTTTTATCTTATATATAATTGTAAATTGTTCTTTAATTTTAAATTTAATTTTAAATTTAATTTTTACTCTTTTACTATTTTATATTTTTTAATATTATAGATAAATATATTATTTCGTTATATTTATTTCAAATAAGAAAATAATTATATTTTAAGTACTAGCATTATATATTTTAATAATAAAATAAATAAGAATATATACAATTTTTTTAATAGATTATATTACTTTAATAATTAATATAATATTTAAAAAAATCACAAAGTATTTTAATAAAAAAATACAAAAATAAACTTAAAAAAGTTAGATAATTGATATTATAGAAATAATAAAATCTAAATTAAGCTAAACAATTGATAATATAAAAATTACAAGTAAATATTTAAAAACACTTAGAAGAATAAGAAAAATAATATAATTATATTATAAAATAGAATAACAGTTAAATTATAAAGTAATAATTATACATTATAATATATAAATATGAATAACAGAAAAATTCTAAAAAAAAAACTATAATATTAAAAAAAATAATAAATATTAGAATAATGAGAATACAAGTAAATTATAAGATAGGTTATATTAAAATAATTAGATAATGAATATTAGATTATGAAAAATGATTGAATTATAAAGTAGTAATTAAATTATATCTGCATTATCCAAAATATAAATGGTAATCAGATTATAAAGATTATAAAGTAGTAATTAAGTTATATCTTATGAAATAGTAATCATAAACTATATAAAATAATCTAAATGATATATTACTTATGTTATAAAGAATTATATATTGAATTTTATAAAAAGATATACTAAATTATAATTTAAATTACTATTTAATTAAGATTTTTTTAAATTATTCAATAATTTTTGCAAAATAATATTTATAATATTTATATTATCTTTTAAGTATTAAAGATTTTATTCAAATTTATTATAATCTTAATTCAATTATAATTCAAAATTTTATATATTTTTAGTTAAAATATATTATAAAATATATTATAAAGAGATTATTTTAAACAAAACTTCTAAAATTTCTTATATTATTCAATATATATACAAAAAGTTTCATCTTATTTTTTCATATATCAATAATATTTAAATATTTATTTATATATTCTTTTAAATAAATTATAAAGTTGTTTTTTTTATTATTAAAAAAAGAATAGAAATAATAAATTTTAGCTTTAAATATTAAATAAATAAATATTTTATTAAAATAAAAAAAAGTTTTTTTTTTTTTTAATTTTACTTAAAAGAACTATTATATAAATATCATTTTTTGATAAATAATTTTTATTATGCTTAAAATTAATTTAAAAAAAAACATTGAAATGATGATATTACAATATCATATATATTATTTATAATATTGTAATATGAATTATTTATTATAATAAATATATAATTATTAATAAAATCAATTATAAATTTTTTATATAATATGATTATAAATGAAAGAATTATAAATTAAATTTAACTATATTAATAAATATAATCACTTTTTTTTTTTTTTGGTTTTTTTTTAAAAAAATGTATTTATAAAAAGATTTTTTTTCTTCGAATTATAGAGATATTTTTTTAATTTAATAATATTTCGAAATGTAGTAATATAGACAGACAGGATTATTGATTAGTCCGATTATATACTGTATATAATTAATTAAATACATTGTTATAAAATTTGGAATTTAATTTAGATATGTATTATCATCTTTTGAATATTTTTAAAGAATAATTTTTTTTTGAAAAACATATTTATAAATAATAACAAAATATTTAATATTATTAAAAAATGGTTTATTAAAGGCATCTATATTATTTGAAGATGTTTTTAAATGATTATTTAATAAATTAAAAATTAAATATGGTTTATAATATAACAACGATTATTTAATCAAATATACTTAAATGTTTTCCATAAATTTTCATTTTTTTTTTTTTTTTTTTTTTTTTAAGGACGATGAATAATATAATATAATATAATATATATAGTAGTAGTTAACAAATTAATTCAAAAAATCATTGTTTTAATAGCTTAAACGAATCCTTTATACAGCATAAATTTACAGAATGATTGTCTAAAATTTTAATACTACAAAGATTGATTATTATAAAATGGTAAGGTTGTTTTTAACAAAAACGAATTACATGTATGATTTTAAAAAAGACAAAATATATAATTTTTTTTTTTTTATAAACTTTAAATTTATTTTTTTCTTTTTAAGGAATTGTTATTTTTCACCACATATTTTTCAATCATTTAAAATGAACATTAAAATAGTTGTTTGTTATGTAATATCAAAAAAAAAAAAAAATTTTACTATAATAATACCATTTTTATTTATATGCAGTAGATATTTATTTTAACAAATATGGAACGATTGAGATTTGTAAAGCAACGATTTATGCCATAATTACGATATGATGTTTTTTTTTTTTTCTTTGCATATTTAATAGTTACTAGCTGATCAGGGGACCAAGTCTCACCAAATATCGCATATTCTAGTTATCTTGTGGTATCAATTTTGATGCTTCAACCTGCTTCATCCAGTGAAAAAGCTTTTAATAATTCAGCAAATTGTAAGATGTATGCAGAAAATCGCGACACGTTCTACATTGGTCCCTTGATTTCATTCAATGTTTATAATAAAAAGGATATTATTATTATTATTTTTTTTTTTTTACTTCGTTGCGTATTATTAGAACAGATGAACTTTCAATGAACCCTTATAAGTTTATAATTTTTACGATATGTTAATTAGATATTAATGGACGAGATGTCAATATATCTTAATTAAAATTGCCGCGGACTGCATCACCTCAGTGCAGGATACATCATGCACAGTGAGTGCGCCAACATATTTTTTTTTTTTTTTTCTTTTTTTATTTAACTAACAATAGAGCACTAATAACATGTACACTGTAAACATTAGAATAAACTCGTAATTAAACTTGTTCACAAACACTCTTGCTAAAAGAGAATATATATATATATATTTTTTTTCGGAAAGAATCCCGTCATCCGCGATTTAAAAAAGAAGAACGACTTGAGTAAAAATATACATTATCATCATGTTATAGTTTATTTATACTTTAATACATGATTGTTTTTATACAATCCTGCATCACGTTCGTTTTAAGAGATTTCTTTTTCCCTTCTTGATTGTTTATCAGAGGAAACGTATATTACGCGTATATAAATAATAACCCTTTTGCCTTATCTCTCATTAGTCTAATATTCGGGACCTGAAAAAAATTCATTCATGCATCGACAAAAGATGTCATTATTTACTTTTCTTTATGTAGAGCGGCGTAAAAGCAAATTACCATCCTTAAAATCATCAAAATATGTTTCAAATTGGAGTCGATTAAGATTTAATAAAAAAGATCCATAAGAAAACAATAAAAAAAAAAAAAAAAATACGCGCACGGTGTCAAATGAATTTTTTCGGCAAAAGAAACGTTGAGGGAAAAAAACGCCCAACCTAACTGCATGGCGTTAAAACCAACCAATGTTTATTCGTGTTCACTTTACGATGTATTTGGTTAGTGAGAGCTCCACTTGTACAACATTTTGGATAAATACGTCTTGTTTGTGTTTTTAGGCTCTCTTTTATGGTCAAATCGGTTATACAAAATTTGCATGATTTTTTTTTTTTTCGCTCTTTTCTGCTGACGAAAGAAGATGACGAAAAAAAAAAAATAAAAAGAGAGAAAAAAAAAAGAAGAAAGAAAAAAAAAAAAAAAGAAACTGCAGCATTGGGTTGCGATACGTGTTGTGCAACGCGGTAACCCTCGTACAACATTGTATTACATAAAGTCATGGAGATAAACCAAATCGTAATTGGAGAAATGTTCATTGTATGACAATCTAACTTTTGTTGGAAGTATGGAATCTGTCAAATGTTACTTTATAATTTAAAAAAGGATGGATCCAGATCCACGATAGACGATGAGCATACAAGGGTGTTTCTCTTAGAACAATCCAAGAAACCTATATATACAGTTGTGCAATAATACGTGGAATTTGTAAATAATCGAGATTGGTAAACTGTCGTGAAACAAAATGAGCCCTGTAATAATCAGGTTTTTTTTTTAATTATTTGCGCCACCCGCTCTTATTCAGCGTTGGTATTTGTTCATCCGCTTATCACTGACTTACAATTTGTTCGGTCTCTCTTTGAAAACCAAAAGTAAAACCGGTCAAGATTTCCCTCTGATGTATATAACGTATTTACGAGAAACGAGCGGAAAAAAAAAAAAAATTTTTTTTTTTCTCTTTAATAGTATTAATTTTTTTTTTTTTTTTTTGGTAATATACCCGTTTTTTTTGTCACATTAGTGTGAGTCAGGATAACTTACAATGAAAAAAAAAAAAAAAAAAAAACAAAGTAGGTATCACAATTAAAATTTTCCGACTATGAAACTTTTCAATTTAAACATATACAATATTACTATATTTGTAAAGAGACGCGCGGGGATGAGCCGTGGGATATAAGGAATTAACCGCTGATATGGTATCAAATACCAAAACACAAATTCGAACAATGTCAATAAAATGTCAACATGTTGTCATTCATTGCACTTGAATTCTAAATATTTTTTTTGTCATTTCATTTGCTCTTTCCTAACAATAATATTGTTCTAGCTGACTTCAGCTTAAACCTCAATCCGCCAATAACCGGAATTTTTGTGAAGGGACGGGGGAAAATGCCATAAGAAATACTTTTTTTTTGGTGCTTGCTTTGAAATAAACTTTTAAAGTAGTTCATTGTTATCTTTCCACTGTTGACCGTTTGAGTAAAGAACTTTGATGTTCGAGTTTCAGAAAGTGAATCAGACCCTGTTACTCCTAATTCCGCTCTCGTTTGCCCTCCCCTCCCTTCATCTACTTTATTAGGTTATTCATCATCATTTTATTTGACTTTATTTATTTATTTTTTTTTTTTTTATATTTGTAAAATATTTTTTTTTTTTATTTATGCGCTTACAATAACAATCTGACAGCCTCTCAACTTTAATGTCCTTTTTTTTTTTTTTCTCTTTGTTAGATGTTGGTTTAAAATAAATAATGTAAAAAGTTTATCTCATCTCCATTTAGTATATTTGACACTTGTATTACATGGCGACAAACAGGAACTTACTGTTTGGTTTTTCTTTCGATATACTAGAGATTAAGGGAAAAAAAAAAAAATTTATATTACAAAAACACATTTTTTTAATATACGCGTAGCACAGCAGTAGATCAAAAAAGGGCCCGAAAACACTCGACGAATAAACAGAATAAAACCATGAAATTTCTCCTACCATCATCTCACACAAAACGATCAATGTTTCAACTGTTGTCGCTTTTTTTTGAGACATTAGGGCTGTCCTTTAATCCCTCCTGCTAACCGTTAAAGACCTTGTATTCTTTTTTTCTTTTTTCTATTGATTATAGATTGTTTTTTCTTTATTCACATTTTGGGTAAATTCACGAATAACGTATATATAAAGGATCTCAAATTTCTTCGTCACGCTCTCGCAAGAAAAAAAAAATATTTTTTTTTTCTTTTGAAAAAGAATAAAAGAGAGAAAAAACCTTTCCAGGTCAAACAACTTTTTTCAGTTCTTCCATTTTTACGATATCTATTATCGGACGTAAATTAAAAAACACCATATCATATTATCTCGCAAATAATCGGATAATATATTGGAATTTTTTTTTTCTATCTTAGATTATTATTATTCCTTTCATCTTTTTTTTTTTTTTTTTTTTTTACGCAGTCATTTGGTAAAAAAAAAAATCCCTCCGATTCTTATTTCCTGGTCTTATTATACAACATTCTTATTTGATTGTATTTATTTCATTTTCTGGTTGGTTATAAAAGAACCAACAATTAATAAATTTTTTTTTCTTCCTTTTTTTTTTTTTTTATTTTTTCCTCTTTATTCTCTCATTCTTCGCTATCTGAAGAAATTTCATTTTTTTTTAATCACGATTTTCATAATTATTTGATTTTAAAAATCGAATTTTTTTTCGTTTTTTTTTTTTTTCCAAATTTTACCTCTCATCATCCCCCCTTTTCGCCCCTGCAACTAAACCTACTTTACCCCCACTTTTTCTTTTGAACACAATCTGCTATTTGCCATAGTTGATAAATATAAAATCCCACTCTAAAAAAAAAAAAAAAAAAAAAAAAAAAAAAAAAAGAAAAAACTGGTTAAATTTATCAATATATATCATAATCATCACATATATATAAAAATATATGTATGTATGTATGTGTGTATATATATATATATGCGTTGTTGTATAACTGATAAATAATATACCAGGTACTGTAAATATAATTAAAATATCTAAAAAAAGTTGTCACACAGGGCCCGTTCTGTACGCATATAAAACAAACATCCCCTCGTTGACGGTCGGAACAACACAACCTCAAAAAACCGATAATTTTCTTTCTTGATAAAAATCCAAAAAAAAAAAAAAATCTTTTTAGAAAGATATATATATAACAGCGTATATATATATATAAGAATTAAACTTATTTCGTACGTATAAAATTATACTTAACTTCAAGTCGCGTCAGGACAAAAGTTTTTTTCCTTTTCTTCCGTCCTTGATGTAAGTTTGGTTAATGAATAACGATAAAATTTCTCGAAATTATTTCCTTAATTAAACAAAATTTTGATTTCCTTTTGAAAATTTAGCATCAAAATATATATATATATATATAAATATATAAATATAAAATTAAAAAATAGATAGCTATGAGCATCGAAGCGACTTTTCGAGGTTATATTGAAACGACACAAGATACTTTACTCATATTCGAAGCTTGTCGACGAGGTGTACTTCCAAGGATATGCCGACGTCTTCAGGAAAAAGAACGAAAAATCGTAACTTCAGGAAGTGTATTCGTTTTTGATGAACGCGAATCCGGAATAAAACGTTGGACTGACGGTTTAGTATGGAGTCCTTCACGAATCCTCGGAAATTTTCTTATCTATCGTGAACTTGATAAAAGAGCCCCGACAGGTAAAAAAGACTCGAGTCCGGTAGAACGTCAAAGAAGCAATAGTACCGATATGGAATCTCAGACAGAAAAGAATAAAGAACGCGCTTTGGTTGGAAGTTTGACAAACTCTTATCGATTCAAGAAGGGTGGCTTGATCAAAAAAACAATGTCAATTATGGTTAATGGCGTCAGCCAACATATGATCAGTTATTATACAAAAGAAGATGTCCTGGCCTGTAAACTCAAGACTCCTTCCTCCATACCAAACTTGGCCATTCTAGAGATCTCTCCCGAATTCTTATTAAAGCAAAACTTTAGGATACCGCCCGTGATAGAGTCGACTTACGAACAAGGTGAACAAAGCTCACCAAGTACGGTTGTTTCAACTGTGACAGCTCCCATAAATATGCACGTAGGTTCATCACTGACGATGAACTTTCCTTCCCCTGATCATTCCATCTTCATTGCAGAATTGGAAGGGATGACTTATGGTTCAAAACAATCCTCGGTATCCTCTCCACATGCTATCCTACCTAAACCCGGTACTGTAAGCCCATCACGATTAACAAATATGGACTATCCTCATACCTCTCGCATAAAGGTTGAAATGGATCATTCGAATCAATCCGGTGTTGACTTGTATCGTTCTTCAACCTATTCGACTGGTCCGGCTACCTCATCCGGTTATCCTTCAACTATGCATCCTTCCACTTCTCATTATACACCTTACGGTCATCCTGTCGCAAATGGCCCTGATGGATCCCATACATTACCGATGCCATCTCTGAGACCTTTTGTGAATCGTCAACCTTCTTATGAATTTCCTCCCCTTACACCTCACGTTAATACTTCGGTTCCACCAAGATTGTTAGCTTCCTCGCAACCCTTAATACCAAGTATAGGTTCTAATCAAAACGAATATAATAATTATTATCATTCGCCTCCAAATAGCGGGAATTCTCAACCTAATGGTAGCTGGTCTGACTATCAATTTTCTTCGTATTCATCGTCAAATTCAAATCATTCGCATGGAAATGGAAGTCAATCCACCACGGGAAATTTGACTTCAATCAATCATCAAGCGCAGTCGAATAATAACCCTCACGCAGAAACAGGTAGCGAAGTGTTTTATGCTACTGCCACTGCCACCGGTAATGATTCTGCCACCCATCCTATCAACACGCTTAGCCACGTGCCTTTATATACAACTCCATATCATGATTTATCACCTTCCCTCCCCGAATTATACAATTCTTCTGCCCACTCACCTACAACCAACTCCGCACACTCTCAATCAAATCAGCATGAACATCTAGCGACTTCTCCATCTCCCACACTTCCCGCTATTGCTTCGCCTACCAGTACCGCAAGTACAAGTAACAATAACGCGCCTGTAACGCCTCCTCTTAGTTCTCCTAATACCAGTAACAACGCTACAATCGTCAGTCACGGCAATGGTGGTACGGGTCTTTATAATTCAAATTATTCATCGTATTATTCCTCGTGGATAAAGTCTGAAGCGTATCCCACAGTTTCAATGCCCTCTAGTTCATTCGTGTACGATCCTTATCTAGTAAGGCCTGTGGATACATGGGGAGGGAATTGAAAATCCACTTCATTATTAAGTAATTGAAGAAAATAAAAAATTAAAATCCTATCAATTAAAAAAAAAAAAAAAAAATAATTATAAAAAAAAAAACTTTGGGTGGGCTTAGGTAATAATATATATAAAACTACGGAATAATAATATAAATATAAAAAAGGGATTAACTTTTTTTTTTTTAAAAAAAAAAAAAAAAAATTAAATAAAATAAAATAAAAGACTTATAAGTGGTAGTGAGTATTTTCGTGTAATATAGTTATTTTTTTTTTATCTTCTCTTTCTTTTCCGCTTGTATTGTCACAAAATACTTTTTATTGTAAAGATATTATAGCGTTTTACCCCTCTCTTTTTTTTTTTTTTTTTAAAAAAAAAAAACAAAACAAAAAAACATTTTATTTTTTTTATATTTTTTTTTTGTAATTTTTTTGTATAGCATCCTTTCATAACTTGTAAAGTTTTCTCCTTTTTCTTTAATCCCGTTTTATTTTAAAAAAAAAAATTTTTTCATCAATTCGCTTCCTAATCTCCCATTCCTATATAAAGGAGATTTCTTAAGAATTTTATTATATTATAAGGAACGCCACGCACGAAAAAAAAAAAAAATCTTCCAAAAGTAACTTTTTAACATCAAAAAAAAAAAAAAAAAAAAAAAATTCAAAAAAAAAAATTTAATTGTACATTTTCCTCGTGTTGTTCGGCGTTTATTACTTGAAACTTTTTTTTTTTTTCCTTTTAGGTTTTATTATTAGGTGTTTATTTCATGTGGTTTTAGAGTTTTTTTTTCAAACACATACAATGTTACCTTTTAATGTTGTATGTTTTAAAAAAGAAGACTTCTGTAATGGTCATTTTCTAGGGGATATCTGGGTTAAAATTCATTAAATATCATCGTTTTAATCAAAGGAAAATAATTTCTTATTCAATGTCATTTGATTCTATATTATTCAAACAATTAATAAAACGCGACGTTCTCACGGTCAAAAACTTTGTGTTTCATTCAATCATATTAAAGTTGATACGCGTGTAAATTTTTTGACAGGTTTATTTTATTGTAAAATATCGATTACATTGACAGAACTTTAATTTATTTCCGTAAAAAAATATCCGTTAATTTGTCACACTTTTTTAGGTACCATCAACGCGAATCTTCCAAATACGCGAGATAATTTTGTAGTAGAACTCTTGCTTATGAACCTGTTTTAAATCGATCGATCAAATTAAAAAAGAAAAAAAAAAAAAAATAGTAATTTCAAACAGAAATTTTTATTACCCAAATTTATCATTTACTATAATTGTCAAGCGTCTGGCGCAGTTCTGTGCAATTTCCGCGCATCATCAGTTGATCGAACTGGACGCGATAATCAAAAAAAAAAAAAAAAAATCGGGGAAATATATTAGGAACGATTCGAATTCTCACATATGGGAAAATCTAATTCAATCAACCCTTAAAAAGGCTCAATTACTTTGCTAAATTCAAGAATCCTTAAATGGAAAAGAATATTCAAAAAAGATTCGCGTTTTTATTATATATATATATATATATTTAGAACCCGATTTTTGAAAAGAAAAAAAATTGGAATCTTTTTTAAAAAAAAAAAAAAGATTTGATGCGATGCCGGGTAATTGATAAGAATTAGATATCACCATCATTTAAAATCACTAAATCACAGTTTAATCGGAGACAATTGAAGAGCTGAATCTAAATGGGAAAAAAATTTTATTCGTTACAAAAATTTGTCCTGTTTATGCAATGGACAATGGAAATCTTGAAAAAAAAAAAAAAATCGGCAAGTTGGAAATTTAAACTTTTGAGCTAATCTTTTTTTTTTTTTTTTTTTTTTCCCAAGAATTCTGGTTTTATAATACTCAGAGATTTGGTATGTGTACGTAATTTATGTAATTCATCAATTTTACCTTAATTAGAATGCATTTGTTACCCTCTATTGTTTTAAAACAAGGTTCCATGTGGTTTTAGACTTTGGCGCAATCGATTTAAAAAAATTTTTTTTTTTCCTCAACATGCAAGATTATAACGCCAATAAAGTTTAAACACACAATGTAATTTTTTTTTTTCGTTCCATTATTCATCTTGCTTCCTATTACGTAATACAATCGTTCCGAATTTCATATAAATTCATTGTTAGATTTAAAAGATATTCTTCATTAAGATTAAAATAAACACAATAACAAGTCTGAATTGATGATTAAGTTCTTCCGCAGCAACACATCATGATTTCACGTGATGAGATAATGTAGCACAACCGATTGACTCGATTAGAAAGGACAAGATGAATTGAAAGATTGATAAATGATAACCAAAAATTTTCTCTCCTTTTTTTTTTTTACCAAAAAAAAACGATAAAATAAGAAAATAAATTTTGCGCAAACAATCGTAATGGCCTTTTCCTGGAAAGCCGCTGGTATTAGGTATGTGAGAAATTTTCCAAAACGAATCCTTAAAATAGGCTGACTTATTTTCTTGTCATAGTTACCTCAAATATACCCAGATCTGTGCTCGTGCGGTTCGAAATGCACTTAAAGACGAACAGCGGTTGATAGCACAAAGACGGGACGAGCAAGGAATCAAATTCGCTAAATGGGATGGTGGTAAACAGGGAGAGTTGGTATGTGTTTTTTTTTTGTTTTAACTATTTATATTTCATATGTTGAAAATAAATGGAAAAAGGGAAAATTTCGGATTAAAAAAATTTTTTTTTATTTGATTTAGAAACTAATTAATCCTCAACAGTGATTTGAAATTAAATTTGTAATTCTACGGTCCAAATAACCGGAGCATCAGTTTCAATTGTTATAATGTCATTTATCAAAACATTTGAAGTGCTAATCATATCCCCGAATGCTGATGTAAAATTCGCTAAAGAAAAAGAAAAAAGAGTAATATAGGTTATTACGAAAATAGATCGTACTATAAAATTAATAAAATATTTTATTTATAAATGATACGCACTCATGTTCCATTTCAACCCAGTTGTCGTCAAAGTAGCTCTTTGAACACCAATTGGCAAAATTCCGCAAGTTGGTCCTTCTATCTTTCTATCACATAAAATATTATGTTTCCCCTAATGATAATGAAATCTTTATGAAAATCCTCTTATCAACCAAAAAAATCCCCCCCAACTTTTTAATATTTCTTACCTTTTTAAGCAAAAAACTCATATTTTTATCGGATACGAGAAAAATTTTCCTTTCATCTCTAAGTTTATATAGATAATGAATGTTTGACATTATCTGATCCAATCTGCCTCCAGAAGATCCAATTGCCAACACATCGTACTTTGAGAAATTTTCCTCTTCCTTGATACGAACAAGATTAATGCATTTCATGAAGTCTGTAGATTCTTGTTCAGGTTCACATTGGATTTCTGTACCTTTAGAATGATAATAGCTTCGAACGTCATCCCTCAACGAATCCAAATCACCTCTAATATAATTAGGAATATATTCATCTTTAAACGCATCGTACACATGATTCGCACCACCATCCGCACAAATTTTTATATCGGCTATTTTATTTATAATGAACAATGATAAATTTTTTTTTTTTTTACTTTAAAATGAATCTTAATTGAATGTTCTATCGTATTAACGTACCGTTTTCCCACAATGTTTTAAAGATATTTCGACGTAAAATTGGTTGATTTAGTATGATGATACTATATGGAGCTCTTTTACCTTTTTTTCTTAGAAATTCAGAGATTTTCCAATCAAAAGTTGCCTCGTTTGTAGTCGTCATAATTTTTTTAGAAAAAAAGGAAGGGAGGGGAAATCTGATCTTCATAATGATTTGTTTACTTATTCGGAAATTGTTAAAAAACCTCCACAAATGTATACCTGCTTTACCCTGCAATTAACAAATAAATTAAAACAAATTACATAATAATTAATAATAATTGTCGTCGACTCGATGCTTTTAAACCAAACATGTTGATCATATGATTTACATTCTCGGAAACGGGGCTTAAGTACTTTCCACCAATCATAATAGGTCAAGTATTCTCTTTATTTTTAATGACTAGTGATTTTAGATTTCAAAGGTCTTAACTTTCTCAATTTTGATTCATTTTTTTTCCTTCTTCCTCTATAAAACAAAGTATTTACACCGAAAATGGCGAATACAGTCTCTTACAATTTAAGAAGTCCCGGTAAATATAGATTTATATTTTTAAATTTTGTTCTTGACCTAAAATTACAGGGTTTAAGTTTTATTATTTTAAAACACTTCTTGAATCATGACTTACACATTCTAATTTCTCCAACTTATTTATAGCCGTTAAGAGGCTTTTGCAAGAAGCTCGCGAATTACAACAAGATAAATGTAGCGATTATAATGCTCAACCCCTTGAGGTAAGTTGCGATGAGAATTCTTATTCGGCCAACATAGAAATGTCGATTAATTTTTTTTTTAAAAAAAAAAAAAAAAAACAAATTAGGATAACCTTTTTGAATGGCATTTTGTTATCCGTGGACCCGATGGTACTGAATTTGAAGGCGGAAGATATCATGGACGTATTCTCTTACCATCGGAATATCCATTCAAACCACCAAATCTTATGCTGATGACTCCAAATGGACGATTTGAACTTAACAAAAAAATTTGTTTGAGTATTACCGGATATCATCCGGAATATTGGCTACCGGCTTGGGGAATCCGCACCGTCCTATTAGGATTACTTGGATTTATGACGACGAAATCTAATGGAGCGATTGGTGGGATCGATTATTCTGAATCGGAGAGAAAGATTTTAGCGCAGAGGTCCAGGAATTGGAAATGTATCACATGTGACTTGACCAATATCGAGACTCTGCCAGATGACAATAATAAAAGTGTAGTGAATAACGATTCAGATGTACCTCAATTTTCCTTTGTATATGAAGAACAAAAGAAGCCAACTCAAGACAACTCCAGCAAAAATGGTAATTCATCACATTCGCAGCCAGAAATAATTAACTCGGAAGATACCCCTTCATCTAATGATCAACCACATCAACCACATCAACAACCAGATCAACCATCATCACATCAACCACATCAACAACCATCACAACAACTACAGCAGCAACAACAACAACAACAACAACAACAACAACAACAAAACGAAACCACTCCAACACCTCCGATATCTGCTTACGTTATTGATGCCATGATCGTTATATTGGTTTCAATAGTGATCGCTTTACTGGCAAAGAAATTATCATAAAAATTCGGTATGAATCCCGCGTTAATCCCTTGACCGTGAAATTATGAACTTGGCCAAAGTTTACGAATTTTATGGAATCCTCTGAAAAAATCATGTGATTAGTCATCAATTTATTTATGTATTTATTCTCTCTTATTGTACTCCACAAATAAATAAATTTATTATGTATTATTATTATTTATTGGGACGTAACGTATAATCACATGTAGCGCATGTGTTCAGTATTCGTTAATCGTGCAAGTTGCTTGAATCCACGGAATTTACATACAATTTCTGGCCATGAAAATTTTTTTTTTGCGATCAATATGATCATTTTTTTTTTTTCCTGTTGATAGATTAACATCTTACTTTCTAACCTTTTCTCAAAATCACTTACTCTAAAGTTATCGTAACGTGTAATCCTGATCAATTTAATTGGTTGTCTTATATAAATCCATTTCCAATCGGATAAAATTTTTTTTTTTACAAAGGATCTAATAAATATCATCAATTAGTAAAAGTAATGAATGAAAAGTTGATATTCCCGAAAGTGCAGAGAACGTAACTTCCAAGATTCTATACATTTCGGCGTAAATTTATAGGCACGATTCACCAAACTCAAAAAAAAAAAAAAAAAAAAAAAAAAAATAATAATAATAATAATAAAAATAAAAATTCGCGGTGTGTTGCGGTAACATAATTACACATTAACAAATTTTTTTACTCAAAGACGGTTATGTATGGTTATTTCTGTAATTATTTTTTTATTATCCTTCAAGATTTACATCTTCGAAACTAATGATCGAATTCAAGAAGGGCCAAGCATGCGCATGATATCCTGATATCATTCGTTCATTTAAATAACCCTAAACTAATTTCTGTCGTGATTTAATTGTATATTCGCTATATGCCGTAAGATTCATAGTCTTAATGTTGTGCTTATAAATTAATAAGGGGTCATTTAAAGTTTTAAAAGAAAAAAAAAAAAAATTTTTTTTTTTTAAACCAATAAATAAATAACGTGAGGGTTGTAAACATCGTTATCTGTTTGTACAGATTTTCTGGTGTGCTTAAACAAAGGTACATTTGTACGTGCATTAACGTAAATAAATAATTTATTTATATAAACGATTTCGACATCTGTTTCAATGATTCTCAATAAACTTTAATTACTTTAATTGGAAAATTAGGGTATCAATTTGCTCCGAAAGATAAGATAACGATTGATCTGATATGATATATTTGACGTTTGTAATGCCAATTGAACATGCGAGTATTTTTTTTTTTTTTTGTTTTGATAAACAAGCATAGCATGTAAATTAAATATTTGGGCGTTGGTTGGTTCTATCTATTAAATATGTGACATAATGATAATAAAAAAAAAAAAAAATACTCTAAAAAGAATGTTCATGATTACTTTAAATCATAATTGTTAATGATTTTCATGAAATCTAACAAAGCCCGAGTAAAAATCACGCAAAGATAACAAAATTTTTCCATATTCATCGAAAAAGATTGGTACAATTAATGAATGAAAAAAAAAAACAAACAAATCCCAACCATTATTTTGATATTTACATAATACCGTAATTCCCTCGTTATCTTATCATGTTGCATGAATCAATTTTTGTACTCCTTGATAAGATTTTGTTGCAGATGAATTTGGCATAGTACGTCAGGATGCATCAACTTTAAGATAACGAGGAAACACCAGAGGATTTTTGCTTTTTATGAACTCATCCAACCACCTACACGTGAATGAAAATAAATTTTATAGTTCACTGCATTTCGGCATTTGGCGACATTGAGCATTTAACGAGAAAAAGAATACGCCTTTTGCTCTGAGTTTAGTTAGCCCCAACATATTCAAAAAATTAGGCCTGCGGTATCACATTAATACGATTACCACGTTTGGGGGATATGTGACATCCACGGTGATATTATGAGGGGACGGATTATCCCATCCCGATGTATAAATAATATTTTGTAAATGACACATTACACAAGTACCTTTCACCCTTAGAATCATGGTTAATCCTTGTAACTTTATATGACAGCTGAATTGGAACATCCGATACCCAAACCCTTGTGAGTTTTGCAAATAAGAATACAAAAATATCAAATTTATTTTTTTTTCATTTCATGCAGGAATTTCCGTGCGTGGCAATAACTTGTTATTATTTTATTTTTTTTTTTTTTACATTCTATGCATTCTACTTTGGTATATTGTGTTCTTATGTTACGTGCACAATCATTCTTTGTCTCGTCATTTTTTCAATAAAAGAAAAAAAAATGTTGAGAATAACTAGCCAGATTTGGAGAAATTAAGTGTATTATTAATGGGTAGCACCGACCTTTTTTTTTTAAACAGGTTTAAAAATTAAAAATTCATGAAGGTAAATCCGCAGCCATTGAATGGATATCGTGCACATCAAATCGTCATTTGAAGGAGGATGAAACATTTTTTCAATTTTTTTTTTTTATACTTTTTTCTGAATGAACATCACGTCAATTTTTTAAAAAAAAATTGCGCGCGACGGACAAAGTGTTGACACATCATGTATTATTCAAAAATGTGCTAATGACGAACGTGCTTGTTTGTTTCATGCAGTGTTCAAATAGACGCACAATATTAAGTGAAACGCACCGGCCTCAATCATTTAATATTTCTATTTTCAGACGTGGAATAATTTTTGGTTTTTTTTTACCCCAACGTGATTTTCTTTTTTTTCTTTGTGTTCAAATAAATTCTAAAATGGAAGGTCGAGAAGAAAAAAAAAATTTTTTTTTTTTTTTTTTTTTTCCTTCAGAAAGAAAGGCGCACTATATCTTTCGGCTTATTGCTTTTTTTTTTTTAAAAAAAAAAAAACTTTATTTTTTCTGTTACATTGTTGAAAAATGTAACAAACGCGTTGTATTTCCAAATTTCGTTTTTTGGTAGGTGGATTTGTTATTAAAGAATTCACAAAAGTCAAGTCAATCGATACATGAGGTGTTTTTCTGTGGTGTAACTTTCCATTTCCATTTGCATTCCAGTGTTTAACGTTGAATGTTGAACAAGAAAAAAAAAAAGGAAGGTAAAAGATATAGAAAAAAAATTTTTTTTTTTTTTTTTTTTTTTTCGAGGATGAATTCTTTATTTATTTTCATAAGCTTGAAATTGGCGCACCCTTGTTTACTTTTGCATATCGATTAAGGTTTTTTTTTTTTTTCTCCTTATCATTCATGAAGTTTATCTCAATTAGTTAAAAAGAATAATAATAAAAATTTGGTTTATTTTTAACAAGAATGGTTACATGAAATTTTTTTCTGTGGTATGCAACGATCGTTATTCCAGTATTCAACCAAGAATTTAAATTAAAAAATTAGACCGTGAATACAGGCGTATTACCCTTTGTTTCATTTCGCCCCGCTTTTAGGTAGTTTGTTGAACTTGTTTTCTGCGGTAAGCGCCCCTCCTTTGTTTCATGAAAAAAAAAAAAAAAAATTTAAAAAAAAAAAATTATCCCTATTATTTTTTTTGGAAAAACGCCGTCTTCTATTCATGTTACAAAATGTTATCATAAATTAAATGTTTGGGTGGTGCAGTGATATACGGGCATGGAAAGAATGGAAATGATACCCCCCTGCCCTTTTATATCGAATTTTTTTTTTTGGAATTAAAATTACGGATTAATGTTTGGTAGAGGATTTCTCTGAAGTTTCTCCACAATTTCTTTTTTGTGTGATTACATTTATTTGTCATACCGATTATACTGGTTTGTTTTCACGGAATTCCATGGCTATTCCCGAGGGCAATTTAAATTTATCGAAAGGATTATTATTTCAAAAAAAAAAAAAAAAAAAATCGGCTTAGCAAATCCCGTTGAAAAAGAGAAAGGAAAGGAAAAAAAGGTAAGCCAAGAAGTTTACATGTTTACAGGTAAATAAACAAATTTCGATACAATTAAATAAAAATAAAAAAAAAAATTAATTAATAAATTTAATTAAATTTTTTTTATCTTTTCCAAGGAGAATTTAAAAACAATAGTAAACAAATTGTGTTCAAAAAACACTCCTCATATCATGTCGTGCGACAGCTGAATCGGGAAGAAACGGCATTCTAAAGGAAAAATAAGGTTAGTTTAGGTAGGAAATTTGTTATCTTATCTTTCTGCGTCGCACAGGGATTAAAGAAGGAAGGATTCTATGAACCTTTTGGTTCTTTAAAATTATTCTAGGTAACAAAAAAAATTATATCATCAATTGGATTATGACAGCGAAAATCCTTCCGCAAAAGGCTTATCAAAAGAATCGCATTGCATGACTATTATCGCGGCTTAAGTAACATTCCTTTCTTTCACACCTTAATTTATTTCGAGTCTGTGTGGCCACCAACCCATTGTGAATAATTCAAGCTTTGGATTGAAAGTCTAGGTTTTCTTTTTTCTGTGTTGCAGAATTCTCTGGTTTATTTTCCTTTTTTCCTTGGAAACATGTTCTAGTTTTAATTAAAAGGAGAATCCTCTGTTTTAATCCTTTCAATAAAAATTTTTACATTAATAATTTTTTATATTGTGATGGTTCAGAATTCAAGTAATATAAAAATTTTTTTCTTTGTTTGGTATCAGTGGAGAATGGCGAGTTGAGAATCATTAATATTAATTAGCTTGAATCAGTCGATAACATTTTTTTTTTCCGAAACCAAAAAGAGTCAAATTGCGTGAGAAGCCCAAAAATTAACCTTCTACTTTAATAAGCTATTTATAATTTATATTAACTTTCATCTGAATCATAAATCATAGACAAAACAAGGTCGATTTCCTTCCCCACAACGAAAAAGCTGTTTATTATCTAACAATAATATCATGTATTTTTTTTTTATTTTTATTTTTTTTTTTTATTATTTTTTTTTTTTTTTTTTTGCTGTATGCAACATGTGCAAATGACACCTTCCTTGCTCCGTGGAAAAAAAATTTTTTTTTTTCAATATACACCATTTATTTCAAATATCCCACAATCACACAAAAAAAAAAAAAAAAAAAAAATTTCACTATTGTTTTGTTATATCACAAAGAGATCCAATTTGATTGGTCACGATAGAATAATTTATTAAATTAATTTTTTTTTTATTTATTCATTATGTTTTTTTTTTTCGATAGAGAAAAAAGATTTCCTATTATAAGCCACCCCTTTCAATCATTTTGATAGTCTTACCAAACTAGTAGTTTACAGTATGTGTTCCCGAATAAGTCCGTTGAAACCCAGAAAGACTTTGTATTACAAAAAGTTGATATATAAGCTCGTACTTGAAGCTGCTTTCAAAGCTTCCTCCTCAGCCTGGAACTAAAAAAAAAAAAAAATTCGGCTTTAGCAAAAGAGTAAGTAGAAACTACCTACTAGAATACAATTATTTTTTTCTTTTCCTAAAGACGAAAAAAAAAAAAAAAATTATATAAAAAAAAAAGAAACAAATCGTCGTTTTTATTATTTTTTTTTTATTCAAAAGAAAAAAAAAAAAAAAGAAAAATATATATATAAATTTTTTTTTTCCTCCAAAAAAAAAAAGTTTTATAATTCCTTTTTTTTGAAAACCACTTCTTTTTGCGGCTACATTTATTTATCTATTTATTAAATAGAACAGTTATGGTTCTTATTTAAAATCCTCTTAGACTCGAGATATATATATACATTTTAATTATTTAAGAGACTCGTCTCAAAAGCCTTTTAATTATTTAATTATTTTATTTACTTGATAATGAACTACTTTTATATGCACAACGGACGACACGTTGGAACCGACGTTGATTGAACATTTGTCAAAAAAAATTTTTTATTTCACTTCCAAATATTTTGTTGTATTATAACAAAAAATTTGCTTTACACCACAATTATTAATCAGCGCAAAAAAAGAAAAATAGCTTTCGCGACGACAT
The DNA here is from genome assembly GCA_910592005.1 of Funneliformis mosseae. NCBI lineage: Eukaryota > Fungi > Glomeromycota > Glomeromycetes > Glomerales > Glomeraceae > Funneliformis > Funneliformis mosseae. The sequence continues at coordinate 7,304 of CAJVPP010000441.1, read as the reverse complement.
TATACAATTTAGTTGCATCAAAATAGTAGATCCTAAAATTTTTATTTCATTAACTAGCATAGCCCACATAGTTTTTTTTTTTTTTTTTTTCTCTCTCATAGTCAGCATTTGTGTATTTAAAAAAAAAATTTTTTTTCGCAATTTGCCTAAAAAAAGCATCCTAATTTCCTTTTCTTTTTTTGTTCAACAATCAAATCACTTATTTTCCCACAAAACTATCCAATCGCATCATCAATTCAACCATATCTACCAACAATGGGTCCAAATAATATTATGGTGAATAGCGCTTTTTTCTTCGCACCACATCTTTCAGGCGCCTACGAAACAGTTCCAGAGTCGTCCGATAACAAGGTTTTTCAGGTGCATATCCCTAACTATCAGATGTTGAACTCATCTATCGTTGAGTCTATGCCAGATAACGATATCATGTCGTCTCTTGCGCTTACGAACGGAATGAACGAAGAAAAAACCTTTCAACAGTGGTTAGCAGCTACAAACAATTCTTTAACTGCTCCTGTAATGCAACAACTCCAGAGTCCACTTGATGAAGAATCTTTTATGATGGATGAAGCTCTCTTTTCATCTTCTGATGTGATGTTAAGTAGTCCAACAGAAGAAAAGCCTTGTTTAGACTCCCCAGTAGACTCAAATTTTGGAGAGAACGAAAGTCCAAAGATGTTGAGTGGTACTTTTGATGACAGCATCCTTTTAGATGACGCTTTACATTCTTCTTTGGGTTTCTTTTCTGAATCCGGTTTTCCTCCCTTAGCTGATGCTAGCGCCTTGGCAATGGCCATGCAATGTCATTCAACTTCTTCCCCTCGCAATAGGAAGATTAAACATGAAGATTTTGAAACTTATATAAAGCTCGAACAACCTGACAATGAACAACAATTATCACAATCATCAAGCTGTAAGTATTTATAAAATAAACCCATCTGCTTTGCAGGATTCCTCGTTAAACGTAATTTGTTTATTTAGTTTTTCCTTTTCTTTTTTTCTTTTTCTTTTTTCCTTTTCTCCCCTTTCTTTATATTGTTTTTTTACAATTCAGGCGGTACTTCACGTCATGAATCAGACGCATCTCCTGTTAATACAACATCGACTCATACTTCACCTTTTTCTACAGCACCTCCTTCACCAATTCAACAACAGACAAACACGGCATCATCAGCATCGACAACGGTTGTCTCCCCATCGGCTGTAAATCCTCTACCTTCATCGCCTCAAAAATCAAAATCAACGACGACAAAGAAACATACCAGCTCAAAACCTCCTCGTAATCTGGAATGTTACAATTGCGGTGTTAACAAGACACCCCTTTGGCGTCGAACTCCCGACAGAATGCATTCCTTATGCAACGCATGCGGTTTATACTACAAACAATATAATACCCATCGTCCTTTACATATCAGAAATAAGCCAAGTTCTAATACCGGACCTTATACGCTTCCAGCCTCAAGGAAAAACACAGCATCGAGTACATCGAGTGAGGTTTCAGTTCAACAAGTTGTTCAACCGCAGCCACAGCCCCAACATCAGCCTCAAGTTCAACCCCAACCCCAACATCATCAACAGGTTGTTTCGAATGTCGTCCCCACAGCGAATGAAGCACCCATTCGTTGCGTCAACTGCGCTCAAACTCAGACACCATTATGGCGAAAGAACGAGAAGGGTCAACCTATTTGTAATGCTTGTGGACTATATGCAAAGTTGCATAACAGGGATCGTCCTGTCGCGATGCGAAAGGCAAAGATTCAACGTCGCCGACGGGATTGGGGGGCCGCCAATGGGAATCCAAACGGTAGCCTTGATGGTTCTTCGGATGGTTCATGCGAATCTAATCCTCAGAGCCCAACTTCTCCTCAACAACCACATCTTACTATCCAAACCCTTTTACCAGGACAACGTCCCATTATGCCCATGATGATCCCTCAATCACAGCTCGTGACCTCCCCAGTTTCAATGGTGCCGCAGTCTCAGCCCACATATACCGTCCCTTACATGCCTCCACAATTCGATTTTGATGATTCTCGATTTAAAGCATTAGTTGGAAAAATGTCGCGAAAACAAGTTGAGGGATTTCTAGGCGTCTTGGAGCGAAGGTGCGACATCTTGAAACAGGTTTTGACCGAAGAACATGATTGTTGAATCGTATGATTAACAATAACAAAAACAAAAACAACTATCCCCCAAAAAAAGAAAAAAACCAAAACAAAACAAACAAAAAAAAAAAAAGTAGAACAAAGGTGTAGATATATATATGTAAATGTCTTTAGATATTTCTTTTTTTTTTTTTTTTTCTTTCAGAGCATTTTTCATGAACAATTTTACTTTTTTTATTTCATGATTTTTTTTTTTTTGTTCTTTTTTTTTCCTCTATTATTATTATTATTATTATTATTACAAATTTTTCATTAGTTTGGAGTTTAACGATATATTTCCTTCGTTTTTTTTATATACAAAATATATATGAAAGTTTCAAATGAATTTTAAGATTTAAAGATTTATACGCTGTATAGCAAATTATTATTTTTTTTTTTCTTTTAAAAAAAAACTTTTGTATGTCTTTATCTTATTATAAATATATTACTTGCATTTTTTTTTTTCCCTCCCTTTTTTGACTTGTAAATTTCTTTTTTTCTTTTCTTTTCTTTTTTATCAAATATATCAACTTATGCTCAAGTAACCATCTCTCAATTGATTGAGAAATGGTTTGCGAGCGTTTTGAATTCACGTTTTCTTCTAGTTCCTTCTCTTGCATGTAGTTATTCTTGTTTATTTCAGTATATTTTCAAAATTAAAATCATTTTTTTCTTTCTTCTCTCCCACAACCCATAACATCATCTTTTACTCGTTGATGTAAATTTCAATCAAAAAAAAAAATTACTATAAAAAAATATAAATATAATTCTCAAAAAAAAAAAAAAAATGAAAATGTTTTTTAAATAATTATTTTTATTTTTTTAAATTGTTTTTCGAATATTTCGAATAAAATTGTACACTATTTTTTTTACTCTTAACAATTGGACTTCAGATATTTTTATTTTGTTTAAATATGATATGTAAAAAAAAAAATTTCATATATGTTTCGCGTGGTAGTTATTGTGATATTCCATGTGATATAAAAGATAATGATGAAATCTGTGAATCACAGGAAATCGTCCCTGCGTAAATGAGGATCACTACCTTGCATAAAAAAGTCTGCCATGGCGATCTCTACGATCTTATATTTATGAGGTCAGATTGGTCCGGTGACCGGTAATTATCCTTTGTTAAGGAACTTTATTCCGAAGATTAAAAATGTTTTTGTCAACAAATTTGCTTATTCTATGAATTCCTAATAATAATTTTCAATCCGGCTTTCTTTTTAACATAAATAATGCTTTAATATAGCTGATTTTAATGAATTTATAGAAATATCCTTATGTAAGAAAATCCGAATTTGATATAAGCTTATAATGTAACATTAACTACCTTTATGGTTAAATTAAAAAGCAGCGAATCTAATATCATCATAATAGTAGTTATGAATAATCATTTGATTTGATCATATTACAGATCCCAATTAAGTGTTTTTTAAACATCATCTTTAATATCATATTTCTCAAAATTTATAAAACAAATTTCAATATGTCTTTGATATATTCAGTTTACAGCAAAATAATTATTAAGATATGTAATAATAATATATAAATAATTCTAATTAAGGGATTTCAATTAACACAATTAAATTTATTTTCTAATATTTTTAATCATTCAAATTAAACAAAATTTTAATATATAATAAATAAATATTATATTTAAATTTAAGTTAATTTAAATATTTTTAATATATAACTAATACAAATAATATAAAATCTTTATAGAAAAAAAATTGCTAAAAAAAATAAAAAAAATAAATTAATGTTAAATTATATTTTAACCTAAAAAATTATATTTGACATATGGTGCTAGAAGTCTTAACTCAATAATGTTTCAAAATTTTTTGTGAATTTTATATCACATAATTAGTAATTGACTAATGAAATACAATATATTAATTTATTTTTTTGTATATTATTTTAAAATTACAATAATTTGGGCTGACATTATGATTAATTACCATAATATCAGTTCGAATTATCATAAATTTCAATCAATAATATATGGTTTAAATTCAAAAAGATCATATAAAAATTATTCAATTTTAAATGCCTATAACTTTTTATATAGAACTTATTTTGAAAAACTGACTGGTAATTTAATAGAGCTTATTTTAAAGAATAAAGTTAAAGAATTAAAAGATTTTTAAGTATTACAATTATATTGTTGAGTATATAAACTTTTACATCATATAAAATAAAATTAATATTTTTTTAATAAAAGATTTTATATATTATTAGAAAATAAAAACAATGTAAAGTTTAAAGTGATCTTAACTAAAAAAAATTCACCAAAGATTTAGTAACCAAAATAATTCACATAATAATTCACTTATTATATATGTCAATATAAAATTCACATTAGTATTTAATTTATTAAAAATTTTATGTAATTATAAAAATTAACCAGCATCAATTTAATTAAAATACTTTGCATAGATATAGTCCTTTACTTTATTTTAAACTAAAATATTAAAAAAAAATATTAAAGTTTATTAAAATTATATTTTATATTTATTACTTCATTAAAATTTATTAAATAATATAAATATAATACTAAATTATTTCTTAGAAAAAATAGTAATAATTCTTAATAAAATATAAAAAGTAATATAATTATTATATAAATTTAATGTATTTTTTATTAACTTATTTAAAAAATATTTTATATTTATTAAAAAATTATTTAAAATAATTTTATTTTAAATCAAGTTTTAATAAAATTTCTTTAAAATTCATATTTATATATTAATTAAATCACATATCTACTATTAAATCATAAAATTTTTATAAATTATAATAATTATTTATAATGTTATTAGGTATATAAATTAATTTATTTTTATAAAAAATTAAAATTTGTTTAATTAATTTTATAAATATATAGGTAACAGTCAATATAAAAGAAAAAATCTAAATTTTGATAAAATTTTTTTTATTGATTCACTTAACTAATCATAGTTATATATTCATAATGAATTTGAAATAATTATTTATATTTAATTATCATAAAAGTAAAATAAAATTTATTATATTTATTATATTAAAAAATATTTAAATAGTAGTATTTTTAAATTTTTAAATTAATAATTATTAATATTTTTTATTTTTTTAATTTTAAAATAACTATTTATATGATATTATTCAGGTATATTTAATAATAAATTGATATAGTATAATAAATAAATTTACAGTTACATATAAGCTAAAAAATTTGTAATTTTTAAAAAAATTATAAATTAAAAAATTTTATCATTGACCTTTAACTATCTTATTAACATTTATTTTTAATATTAATTATAATAAATATTATAAAATTTATCATGAAGAATAACTTAAATTATTACATTTTTATAATTTACTAAGAAATTTTATGACTTTTATTAGTAGTAAAGTGATTTAATTAATTTGTAAACATATAAATTTTAAAAAATTATTATAATAAATTTTTTAAAACTTAAATTTAAAAATTAAATTATTTAAAAAATATCTTATAAATTTAAAATTTCTTCTAATAAAATTAATGAAAAATATATTAACTATATTTTTCATATAATTATTATATTACTAAAATTAATATTTAATATTTTATTAAAAAAAATAATACATTTTTTTAAATTTGCAGGCAGATTTGTCTATTAGATAATCTAAGAGATAATAAGATTTTTAAGCATAAATATAATATAGATCAAAGTATTAAATTACTTTAAATAAAGTAATATTAAATGATTGTTAATATATTTTTTTAACTTGTTAAAGGCTAATTGATAAGCTTTTTAAAATATTATAATAAATACTGTTAATTAACTCTTTCTTTTAAAAATTTGATATATATTTTATTACTAAAAAGAGGTTAAATAATGTCAGATTATAATATAACCTTAAGATATGTTAAACATTAAGTCACAAAAAACCAATAGGTTTATTTCTAATTTTAAAAAATTTAAGATCATTTATAATACTATATAAATTAGATATATATATATTTTTTTTTTATATAAATAAAGAATAAAAATTAATTTATTACTTTGCATTAAATGAAATAAATATAACTAAAGTTTTAAATGTAAAAATATATACTGAATTTTTAAAAATTGTTGCTAATTTTTAAACTGTTCTACTTTTCTCATTAATGATTTCTTCTTTAATATAAAATTTACATACACTAAGTGAAAATAAGTTTACGAGATCAGTTTTTCGTAATTTATATAAAATTATATATAATAAAATCAATTGATTTTAATACCAATTGAAAGCTCTACTACTTATTTACATGTTTATTTATTATTATTATACATATAAAATAAAAATAAAAATAATTTAAATCAGAATGTATATATGTATATATTGTAATTTTTAATGTAAATTTGCAATCAACTAAAAAGCTAATCACAAAAATTAGCTTATTAATAATATAATGAGTATAAATACTGAATTTAGCATTATTGAACAAGTACAAATAATCAGATTATATAAGGCTAGACATAGAAATGCTGATATTTGCAAAATTATGAATTAATCAGATTCTACAGTTAGGATAATAATTAAATGATATAAAAATTTATATGACTTGACAAGCAAAAAAAAAAGTGGTTAGCCTCCATTACTTGATAATAATGATCATAAAATTTTAAAAAAAATTGTTAATAAAAACAATAAAATTTCAGTTGATATGATACAAAAAAATTTATAGCATAAACTGGCTAAAATATTTGTATTAAAACAATTTGAAAGAATTTGCATAAAATTAGATACAATATTGATTTGCAAAAAAATCACTTTTAAATGAAAATTAATGTCAAAAATGACTATTAGAAAGACAAAATTAAATAGTACAACAATAGAAAAATGTTATATAGAGTGATAAATTAAAGTTTACTCTTTTTCATTATGATGATTTTTATCAGATTTAGTATAAACCAGATACTTATTTTGATATCGAAAATAGAGTTCTAAAAATAACTCACATTATCACTGGATTCGTTTTCGTTTATCTTAATGTCTAAGTTGAAAGGCTGCGGTAGTTGATTCTACACATTGGAGTTTTCGACCTTAGGATTTTCTCTAAGTCCTACAGGTATCTGTTATACTTGAATCAACTCGGCAATTTATCACGTCTTAGAACTTAAGATATGTTAGTCGAACTCGTAATGACGAACT
>CAJVPP010000440.1:0-32381 GCA_910592005.1 Funneliformis mosseae | reverse complement strand
CTGTCGAAACTATATTAAAAACATAGAAAAGGGTATGACAAAATTATTTTGAGGAGGTTTCGGCAGGCATCTATAGTTTTGACTATTATTAAGGGGTTTCATCTCTTATTTATACCTAAAACTTAACTTCATTATAAGGCTATAGTGAAGATTTAAGAGATTTGATTGGCTAATTCATTATAATAAGAGTATTTTATTATATTTATTCAAAAAATTCATTATATTAAGAATTTGTTATATCAAGAATTGACTGTATATAACTGTATTACTAAATTATACACCAATTAGAAAGTATCTAAAATGATAATCAGGGATTGATATAATTTTTAGTGTAATATCTTACATAATAACTTTTTACTAATTATCTTCCTAAATAATAATATTCCTTTAAAAATTTTTTGATATCATATAATCTGCCAATATTAAAAGATTTTTTAAACTTTGTAATTGTATAATTTGGGTCTCATATTATGTTAACTGTTAGTTAAAATCTAAAGTATTAAATATTATAGCATAAAAATCAAAGATTTGAAAAGTTTCTAATAGAATTAAATAATATAGATACTTTTATATTAAGTGATTACTATAACTTAAAATTAATTAAGCAACTTAGTTAAAAACTTATTAGAGTCATTTATTTTATTAGCTTTTTTTTTAGTTTAATGTTAATTTAAGTTACTTTATTTATATAAAAAATTTAAGTTAAAAGTTAATCATTAGATAGAAAGGAGAGGCAAAATTATTATATGTTAATAGTAACTCTATTAATCTTTATTACTGTAATATAATAGAATAACTGATTAGCCTGATAATAATAGATATTTTACTTTTATCTAGTTTTTAGATAGCATTTTTATATTTTTCTTTTTGTATTTAATAGAGCATTTTTTTTTTGTATAAGTTTTTGTATAAAATTAAAATTTTACTTATATAATAAATGTATTATTACATTTTTAAAGAAAAAAGTAATCAAAAATTTAATAATTTTTACTTATTAGATTTATCAAATTAAGAAAATTTTAACAATAGTTATTTCATAAAAATTAAAGTGATATTGACTAAGATATTATCAATAAATTATATTTTAACTATTTTAAGTATATAAAAATATAAAAGTCATATGATATAATGATATAATTTTGATTATTTTAAATTTTAATTTTGACTATGATCTTCAAGTTAAAATATTTTGACTATTGGATTTTAATTTTAAATTTATATAAAATATATTTAAAAGACTTTAACATAATTTGATAAATTATAAAGAGTAAAAGTTAATAAACATAAATTATTTTCAAATTTCTTTTATTAAAAATTCAGTTGTAAAAAATTAAATTATAGATAAAGTAAAATTAAATCAGGCTTTTTTATGATGAATTTATATGATAAATAGATTATAAATATAAGCATTTAATTTTTTTATATTTAATATTTAATAATAAATATTTAAATTTAATAAATTTTTTTAAAAAATAAATTCTATATATTTTAAAGTATATATAAGAATATTAAGTAGTTTATTTTAAGCTGATTTAAAATGAATTTATGTTTAAACTATCATATTTAGTTTCAATTAGCTAATTTCTAATTTATATTATATTAATCAATCAATTATAAATTAATTTATAACCAAATTTAAATAAACTTGCTTTGATTTCATTTAATAGTTTTATATTTAATTTTTTATTGTATATTTTTTTAATCTTCATATAACATAATTGTAATATAATCAATTATATAATAATATAAAATGTATTAACATATAGTTATATTTTTAAATTAGAAAATAATAATCTAAATAGATTAAATTAGATTTTAACTAGTTAGTTTAAACTAGAATTTGCAATAAGCTGAGCTACTTACAAGTCAAATGAGTAGGCTTATCTAGGCTCAGTTTGAAATACTATAAAATGAGCTATAAGCCAGATAAGCTGATTTATACTATAGCTTAACTTATACTGCAGCTCAGCTTATTGGCTTGCATTTTCTTCTTTGAAATAAATAAATCTAAAAGAGATTTTTCTTTGAAGAAAAGATGCTCTGATGGCATTTACTTAAATAAAAAAAGCTCTAGTGACGTTTTCTTTAAAGAAAAATGAATCTGGTAACATTTACTTTAAAGAAAATGAATCTAGTAATGTTTTCTTTGAAGAAAAATACATCTAGCAGCATTTTATTAAAGAAAAATGCATCTAGTGCTAAATTTCTTTAAAGAAATTCACTTCTAAAGTAATTTCTATAAAGGATTTTAATTCTGGATATGATTCTTTCAAAGGAAAAGCTACAGAGACAATTTTCTTCAAAGAAATCATTTTGGAAATGAAATCCTTTAAAAAAAATGTTCTGAAAATGAAAACCTTTAAGAAAATCATTTCAGAAATAAAATTCTTCATGGAAATTATTCTGAAAATGAAATCCTTTAAGAAAAATATTCTGAAAATGAAATCCTTCAAGAAAATTATTTCAGAAATAAATTTCTTCAAGGAAATCATTCTAGAAATGAAAACCTTTAAGGAAAATGTTTCAGGAATGAAATTCTTCAAAAAAATCATTCTGGAAATGAAATCCTTCAAGAAAAATATTCTGAAAATGAAATCCTTCAAGAAAATCATTTCAGAAATAAAATACTTCAAGAAAATTATTCTGAAAATGAAATTCTTCAAGAAAAATATTCTGAAAATGAAATCTTTCAAGAAAATCATTTCAGAAATAAAATTCTTCAAGGAAATCATTCTAGAAATAAAAACTTTTAAGAAAAATATTCCAGAAATGAAATTCTTCAAGAAAATCATTTTGAAAATGAATTTTTTCAAAAAAAATATTCTGGAAACGTTTCTCTTGAAAAGAAGTGTCTAGAAATATTTCTCTCAATGAGAATTATTCTAGAAATATTTCTCTTAATAGGAATCATTCAAAAATGTTTCTTTTGATAGAAATCATTTCAAAAACATTTCTTTTGATAAGAATCATTCTGAAAATATTTCTCTTAAAAAGAATCGTTCTGAAAATATTTCTTTTAAAAGAAATCATTCAGAAATGTTTCTCTTAAAGAAAATCTTTCTGAAAATATTTCCCTTATAGAGAATTATTCTAAAAATGTTTCTCTTGAAAAGAAACATTTTGAGAATATTTTTCTTAATAGGAAATATTTTCTTCAATAGAATTTTATTTTGAGATATTTAAAGCAAATTAAACAAGCTAGTTTGTAAGTTAGCTTGGCTTGGCTTGGCTTGGCTTATTAATTAATCTTCCAAGCTGAATCAAGCTGAGATAAAAAAAAAGTGGCTCAGCTCGAGTCAGTAGCAAGCCAAGCCAAGCTGGCTTATATAGAACTTTAGTTTATACTGAATCTTAAATAGTTTGAAACTTATTTCTACTAGTTTAAAGTATAAACTAAACTATTAAGCAACTTTATATTATTAAATATGTATTAAGATTATAGAATAGAATATAATATATAATAAATATTATTATATATATATAAATAAAAACTTTTACAACAAAATTATAAAACTTTCTTCTTTTCATAATAATATTTCTGAAAAAGCAATTTACTTAAAAAATATCTTTAAAATTTTGATCTTTATCATATTTAAAATACAATCAATTTTTTTTTATAATCACTTTTATTATAATCACATTATCATTTTAATTAAATATCTTAAATTTTTATTATAAAAAACCTACTATTTATAGTTATATTTTACTTATAATTACTATTACTCTTATTACAAAAAATCTTATAATAAAAAATATCATTTATAATCATATAATTATATAAAATATTTATTAATATAAAAAAAAAATACTAAAGTTTATGTAATATTGCTAAGCTTTTTATAATATATTTTTTAATTATTATTAAATAATTAAGTTTATTATTATTATTATATATGATTTTTTTATAAAATATAAGTTTTTTTAGTAAAGTTTATTTTAATTTAGATTAATAATCAAATATATAATTTTATAGTCTTTATACAAGTAAAATAACTTTATATAATATATATATTAAATTTTAATAAAATTTTGATATATTGAATTGATTATATAATTAGTGTATACTTATAATAGTATAATATATATTTACTTTTGATAAGATATAGATTATCCTATAATTATTAATCTTGAATATTATGTAAAAATGATAAATTTCATTTAAATTTTTTAGCAAATTCAAAAAAAAAAAATTTATAGAAAAAATAAGCATAGATAATAGATTAAGTAAAGAAAAAGGAAGAAATAATGGTTAAAAAAAATAATATATAAAAATAGAAAAAAAAAAAATAAGAAAAGGTTTATTATGATAGTTATATATTAGAAAATATTTTAGGAGATTCAAATTAATTTGAGTTAAGAATAATGAAAAAATGATAGATTAATCAAAAATATAAATAATTAAATTTAAGTTAAAATAATATAACTAAATAAATTTCTTAATTTAACTTTATTAAGCCAATTATATATATCTTTATTCTTTAGACAAGATATTAAATAACATAAATAGTATTAAATTTTAAAATTTTAATTTTAATTAGAAAAGTTTTATTATATTAATTGAATTTATTCTAAAATAAGATTTTAAATTGCATTCAAAAACTTACTAATATAAATTAATCTTTATTTTATTTTATTTTAGCATGCTTTTTAAATAATTAAAATATTAAATATAAATTTTTTGCAAATAGTATTAATATAAACTTATTGCTCTTTCTTTTACTAATATTTACTTATTTTATAATTCCTTACTATTACTTTAAACTTATTTTTATATTAAAGTTTAGTAAAAACTATTCTAAATTCTTTTAGAATAATGTTGCAATTTTATTTTAAAATGTTAAACCTTAGTAAAATTTTAAAAATATAAGTTTAATAAATAGAGAAACAAATTAAAATAAATATTTTCTTATATAAAATTATATTGAAACATATCAATATAAATGAAGTTTATAATTTTTTACAAATAATTATCTAATTTTATATAAAATTCAATAATTTTTTCAATTTTAACAAAAGATATAATTTTAGGTAATTTTTACAATTTTAAATTATATATGAATTTTTAATTTATATAAGTTTAAATTTTATATGAAATTTTTAATTTTTATAATTTTAAATTTGAATTGTAAGTATTAAATTAACAAATAATTACTATTAGTTTAATATTAATTCAATACTAGTTTAATATAATTAATCTAAAATTTAACACTAATTAATTTATATATAAATTGATTAGTAACTATATAAAAATATAAAGATTAATCTTTATAATAAACTGATATTATATAATAAATGTTATATTTTATCATTAAAAAAATTTTTTATTTATAGTTATATTTCATTATAATTATTAAATATAAGATATTATAAATGTATGATTATAAAGAATGTATTAATAATATATTAAAATATACTTATATTTATAATTATATAAATAATGAATAATAAATATAAAATGAAAAATAAAGAAGAATTAATTTTAGAGTTTTAGATTTATTTTATTAAAATCTAGAAGAATTAATAATTCAATTAATTCAATAAGTTAAAATAATTAATAATATTTTTATTAAATAATTTTAATCTTATTATTTTTTAAATTAATATTAGAAATTTATGATAAAAGAATAAAAATTGTCTAAGTAGTTCTGACCTTTTTTATAAAATATTGCTTATTTTAAATGTTAATTAATACTATTTATTATTATAAATAATGATTGATAATACTAAATTGAAATTTTGTCTTAAATATTCTTTTATACTTAAATGTATCATTAATTTATAAAGAGATATTAAGATTAATATATAATAATATTTCGAATATAATTACAATTGCAAAAGATATTTATACTTATATATTATAAATAAAATTTTATATTTTTAATTAATCCTAATAATAATAATAATAAAACTAATTTAATTTATATTAATAAAGATTATTTTGCCAAAATTTCCTTTTGTAATAATTATTTTAATATTATATACTAGATTAGATATAGCAAATAGGATTGTAATATTACATAAAAATTATTAAAGAATTTGCATTATAGTTTAGTCTTCATATTTTATTTTTTGAATCTGATGATATTATAATTAAATTTCAAGCATAAAAATAAGTTATTAATAAATAAACTTTAAGAAAACTTGTAATTTGTAAAAGAATTTAAATGTTAAGTTTTCTGCTAATATTTAAAAATATAAGACTTATTATACATAAGGATCAATAAAAATTTAACATTATTAATATTTTTAATATTTTAATTTCTTTAACATTTCTATTTTATTTATATATATCTTATATTTATTTATATTTATTTTATTATTTATTATATTTTTATCATAGTTAAATTATATTTTATAACTTATAATTTATTTATTTATTTTAGTATTATAATTTATCTTATATTAAATAATATTAAATAGTAATTTACTTATAATTATAATTTTATATAAATAGGATAAAAAATTGCTTTTATAAATAAAAAGATATTAAAAGTATAAGTTAAAGTCTTTGAATTTAAGGTTAAGAATTGCTAAAAATACAAATTCTATAATAAAAAAAAATCTCTTTCTAAAATATATATATATTATTTTTTTTTCAACATGTTATCATATTATTATTTTTATATTTCTTAAAATTATTTACTTTGGCTTAAAATTACTAGATAAAATCTAGAGATTTTGCAAGTTATCTAAATAAAAAAAGATAAAATTTAGCAAAAATTATATTAAAACTTTTTTAAAAAATCTGCGAAATTCAGAAAAAGATAAAATTATATCAAAGCTTATAAAAATATGAAACTATATTAAAACTTTAGTAAAAAATTAGTAAAACTATAATTTAGATATTTTGTCAAATTCAAAATGAATTTAAACAAATAACCTTAATTTGATTAAATAATTATACATCTAAAATTAATTATAATAAGACTTGTTTTATAGTAACTTTATAATTTCAACAATTACTTTTTATTATTAAGTTATTATTACCTTAAGTTTAACAGATTAAGTATAAGATTAATAACATATTTAAAATCTTAAATATATAAAAAATACTTTAAGAAATACAATAATATCAAATATATTAGTTAATATTTAGTATTACTTCAATACAATATTTAAAATTTTAATAATTATTAAAAGATATAATTCTATTGTATATAAAAATAATATTATAAAATTAATTATTAGGATATATTGTTACATATTAAGTATTTTATTTTTCAAATTTAAAATAATAATTTAGTACTAATTATAAAATTCAATTAGAAATAAAAGAATTTTATCTATATTTTTATAATAGGTAAAATTAGTATTTTAAAATATTCTTTAAATTGTAGAGTAGACAAATTTATCTGTGAATATAAAAAAAATTATTAATTTTTAATAAAAAATAAATATTAATGTTAATAATATAATTATTATATATAAAATATAGTTTAATATATATTTTATCAACTTTATTAGAAGAAATTTAAGTTTATTAAGAAGTTTTTTAAAATAATTTAATTTTTAAAATTAAGTTTTAAAAAATTTATTATAATATTTTTTTAAAAATTTTCTTAAAATTCATATGTTTGCGAATTAATTAAATCACTTTACTATTAATAAAAGTTATAAAATTTCTTAATAAATTATAAAAACTATAAATAATTAAGGTTATTTTTCATGATAAATTTTATAATATTCTATTATAATTAATATTATTAAAAGTAAATGGTAATAAATTGATTAAAAGTCAATGATAAAATTTTTTAATTTATAATTTTTTTAAAATTACAAATTTTTAGCTTATAAGTAACCTTAAATTATTTATTATATAATTAAAAATAAAATTTACTATAATATTATATATATTTATAAAATTAATTTAAAAAAAATTTTTATAAAAATTTTAATTTCATAAAAGTAAATCAGAAGAGAATTTATAGTAAATAAGCAGACAAATTTTCCTGTAAATCTCTACAGTTTAAGGGATAGCTAGAGATTCATCAATTTTATAAGAAATAATATTATTATCTTATTCATAATATCCTTTTATTGCTATAGGCAAATTATTAAATCGAACACTTTTAATTCTGCTTAAATTTTTTTATGACCTGATAAGTGAAAAAGCTCATTAGAATTTTTCTAATAAAATAGGAAAAAATACAATGAAAACAGTTACAAATTTGATAAATTATTTGTACAAGAGCTTTAATATAAACTGAAGTAGTGATATTTGTAATAGCTATAACTATATTGAAGTAGTCTGTAACCTTGAATGATATTCCTGCTTCTACTGTATTTGTATAAGTTATACAATCAAGTCACTCTAAATAACATTAATATCAGAAAAGTCTCTTTAACATTATTTTTCATCTATATTTCTATAATAAGTACAGGTTCTAATAAATGAATTATCAGGTTTAAATACTTTTTTTACTAATGCTCTAGCTATCATCACTCTAATAAATACAAATATAATACGTTTATCTTACCTTAAAAGATCATATCCTATTCGTATAGCTTCAGCTTTATTATTCAGATTATAAAGAATTTTAACTCTTTCACCCACATGAGACTGGTATCTGTTATCAATTATATAAATATCTTTATTATGATATGCTTTAAAAAAGTTAGTGTTAAGATATTTGTAAAGGTATCTATAGCTAAAACATATTTCACAGATCTTAAAATATCACATATTATATTTTCAGACTCTCATGCATTTATACTACTGAACATTTGATGCATAATAGTATTGGCTTTATTAAGAATAGCTACAAATAGACAGGCTAAAAACTTAATATGAAAAAGTCTTTCAACCTATATAATAATATTCTATTTATCTATAAATAAATCTTCTGGTGTATATTGATAATTGTAAATTTAGAAATCTAATGCTTTTAAATCATTAAGTTTCACTTTTAATTCATTGTTAAGAAACTTACGGTAAAAATATTCAGATAAAATATAGCAAAAAAGAAATATTATATATTTTATCTTTCAATGCTATAATAATTTCTTTTAACGCAGTATTTTTTTATATTCTCAAAGAAGAATGAATAAGCGTTGTTATTTTCTCAGTACTTAAAAATTGAATATACTTCTGAAAAATTCCTTAATTTCTACATTAATAATCATCTTTGATAATCTTACAAAAGAATAAGAATTTGATATAGCATCGCTTATTCTTTTAACTATTCCTCGCTTAGATTTTACGAAAAATTTAATTGCTTCTCCAAATGTCAATTCTTTATGATCTGATTTATATTGCTTTTACTGATAATATCTAAGCATAAAACTCTCGCTTCTAAAAAGAAAGTCATATAATTGGTCTTTTTCATGTTTGATATCGCAAATAGAGCATACTTCTAATGATTGAGCTTGAAAATTGACAAATCCCTTTTTAATATTATCAATCTTAAGACATTCATATTTTGCGGTAACCAAACTAACTCTTACACTTAAAACAGTTTTATCTTTGATAGGTTGAAATTCCTCTTTTTTTAACTTTCAGAGAAAAAGTTCAGAATCAGATTTCAGAATAATTAGATTTAGATTGAACTAAATAATTTTCTAGCTCATAATATCCTTTCTTGACAAAAGAAATCACAGGTCTTTTAACTCTATCTTCTTTTACTGATTTAAGAAGATAAAGGCTAAAACGAGATTTATAAAATCTAATATCAATAAACTTTAAATATAAGAAGTTTGCTAGAAAAAAGGTGCTTTGAGATTAATTTTTATTTTTGCATAATATGATAAACAAAATTTAAGCTTTGATCTATTTTTATAATTTTAAATCATATGATTTATATTATAGGTTGTTTGCAATAGAAAGGGAGTAAACTACCAAAAAAATTTTTTTGATAGTTTTCTCCCTTTCTATTGCAAAGAGCCCATATATTTAAAAAATTATATTATATAATATAAAATAAAATATTAAATTATGTTGATAATTTCTTAAATAGTATATAAATCATATAAATCATTTCTAAATTCTATTTTTAACTTTCTATGTAAAAAAATTTAATTGCTATTTATTCATTTTAATATTAAGTTAAAGTACTTTAAAAATTTAACCAATTAAAGTTATTATAGCATAGATTAATATAAAACAAAAATTTCAATTTTAGTGAAAAGGTCTCAGAGCCCCTTTTTCCTAGCAAATCTCCTATATGGCTTTTCAACCCTATCAGCAATTTTTTTACAAAACTCTTAAGGTCTCTGTAATCAATAAAATAGGCATAAAGATTTATGATATGCTAACTGTATTTATTATTATTAGACGAACTGGCTAAAGCAAAAGCATTTAAAATTATGAAATAATTTAAATTAGAATATAATATCAGCATAGGCAATTAAGATTTTGGATAATAAATCTTTATAAGAAATTTTATATTTATTTAAAAAAGGAAGTTCAGGATTCATAAGATCAGGTTTTTGCCTTATGTCAATATCTAGAATCAGATGAAGAGGCAAATTCTCATTAATATATTTATAAGTATCTGGTAATCCATAAACTTCAGATAAATGATCAACTACTGTAAAACCTTCTTAGATATTCAAATAATATATTTTAATAAATCTTTTTAGGATAATAGACGTCTAGAAGAGAGAGATCATTTTCATTATTAGACAAATATTGAAAATATATATGATCATTATAATCAAATTTATAGTTAAGGTTTGCTAACTCTGAGAAAGCCTGATAGCTTTGTTTATTATTTTAAGGCTAAACCTAAGATTTTTTTACGTAAGTATAATAGTATATATAAGAAATTAGTATAAAATAACAGAGAAACTTACAAAGTTTAAAATAAAAATTTTATATAATTTTAGACAAATACGCTTGCTGGTAAAATACTAGATTAGTAGTAGTACTTAGTACTAAGCTAAAAAAAAGTAAACAATGCAGTAGTATCATAAAGTAATCAATATGATAGTATCTTAAAGTATTCTAAAGTAGTAACTATATGGAAAAGAGTTCTAGGAATGCAAGAGTGAAAAATAAGATATAAATTTGATAGTATACCAAAGTAGAATAATATATAAGAAAGAAATAAGAAGTTATACTTTAGTATATTACTGCTGATAAGCAGAAAAAGAATTGGAAAGGCAAAAATTTTCAGAAAAATATAAGAAAAAAAAGGTATAAAAATTGTATAGCCAGAACTAATTCAGTATTTTGTGTCTTATCCTTGATAATCAAAAGGGTTATAAAGAATGAGATTGCAAAAATAGCATAATATCAGCACTTTATGCCTCACCAGTAATCAAAAAATAAGTTAAATGAATTACAGTATATCTTTAGTAAATAGATGAATTGCAAATTCAACACTTTGTGTCTCAATTTAGTAATCAAATGAAAATATAATAGCAGAATTGTGTGAGTCACTAATTCAGCATTTTGTATCTTATCTAGCAATCGAAAAATAATAATTGAGAGGAAAAATAAATGGATTGCAAATTCAATACTAATTCCTAATAATCATATAGGCTGATTTTAATACTTCTAATTCTCTAATCAGTTCCTTAAAAGTAACAGGAAGGTGATAGGAATGTACCTCACATATGTTTTTTTTATATTTATAGTAATATCTATCGATCAATATATAACTTAACTAGAAAATTCATATTAGATACATCTAATAAAGTAAGTTCTAAAAGGTATTAATATAAATATATTACATTTTTAACTTCTAACATTTTGATATTAAGAATCTTACAAATAAAAATTGAAAAAGTTATATTAATATTTAGTATTAAAAATATAATAATAATAATAACTTTAATAATATTTTTAATTTAATAATTATTTGCATTTTTTATTTTAAAGTTTAATAATTATACTTTATTATGTGATTTTTTTTCAATTATTACTTTGTAAGTGATCTGATAATTCTTTAAATGTTTAAATATATTAAATTGTTATTTTTAATATGTTATCTGTATTTATTATTGATAAAATTTGATTAAATTTATTTCTTATTATTGATTCTCTATAAACTATAAACTTTTCATAATTGCATATTACTAAAATTTAATAAAATTAACAAAATAATCATTATTTTATTATTTTTATTTTTATTTATTATTGTTTTCTAAATTTATTATAAAAAATAAATAAGTAAAATATATAACATTATTTCAATTAATTCAAATAGTTTATATCTAAATTGTAAAGGATTTTGTTTGACTAGTTGATCAGATTTAAAGTATATTTATTAAATAATATAGATTATTGAAAGAATACTAAATAAACCAATTGATACTATTTTTTAAAAAAATTTATTATTACTTTAGTTATACCTTTTTATCAATTTCATTTTAATTTTTTATTAAATCATTTTTTTTAATATTATCATATACTCTTACTAATAGATTATGATTTATTAAATATTTTTGTATTTTCAAAATAAATTCTAATAATCCTTAGTATATTAAAATATATATTTTAATAAAAAATTTTATTATAATTTTAATAGTAAAAAGGTTTTTTATTAAATCTATTTTTTTTAAAAAATGTTTATTAAAATTTATTAATTTATTTTATTACTTTAAATTAAATTATTTTTTGTTTTGATTTAATAAATATTTGAAAAATTTTATAGAAACAATTATAATTACTACCATTTTTTTTCAAAAAGTTAATGGCTTTTTAAAATTCAGAATCATTATATCTATTATTTTATTAATACTTTGTATACCTATAACTCTATATATATAAATTTATATTTCTTTTATGTATTTTATATATTTTGCAATAATTGAAGTTTAATTATTTGTTATACCATCATACTTTATATTATTCATCATGTACAGCAAAACTTATTTTAAGGAACAACCAAAAATTCATTAAATTAGGTCTAAAATTATTATAACATCATGTGAACATATAAACGATGTGAACAGAATTTATGAAAAGTAAAAAAAGAAAAAGCAATTACCTAGTTTCAGGTAACATTGGATACTGAAGTCTAGCTATTGGTTTTATAGTTTCACCACTAACAAGACATCTTAATACATAAAAAGAAAAATAATGTGAACTTAGCCGTCTCCATAATAATAAATATTGAAAGAATATTGCTGATAATGGAATAGGTAAATTCTAATAACATCGAAATGGATTCAAATATAATTAATTTACATTTCATTTGATTTAATAATAAAATTCACAATACTACAAACCTGCATTAATAAATGGCTCACTTTCGGTGGCCATGATATAAATGCTGAAGACATAGGGGAAATTGGAGTTATTGACAATGACGATGATGAATTTGAATTAATCATTATTCGATTTTTCCTCATTCTAATAACTTGATCAGACTCTTCATTTTGAGAGTTTCGTTCGAACCTTGATGTCGATTTACCACTAAGATTGTTAATTATCGGGGAAGTAGTTGTAGAAGGAATACTTATTTTACGTAATCGGCTATTCCATGGCCAAAATGACTTTATACCTCTAAAAACTCTAGCGATTCCACGAGTTGCAAAATAATCTGGATCGCATATTACAAATTTTAATCCACCTAGAAAATAATGTATAAAATTGTATCAATAATGAATTGGTCTTACTTAAAAACCAATTTAAATTGATTATTACCCGGTAATCGATCCGGATCTTTGAATCGCAACATAATTGCAAATAATGGAAAGTGATTTAAGAACGCCAATAGAGTTTCCATAACTGCTTGCAGAAAGATAACAGCAACACGACTCTAGAAATGAGAATTTATGTTAGTGACATATTAAGATTGTAATAACGAAGCGAAAAAAAATATATATTTACAGCCGCAAAAGTTGCATAATAAACCACTACTGTAGGAAATAGAAATGTTAATAGCGTAAATAGTATAGTGCCCAAGAGCAACTGGTCCAGATCATAATCACAGGAATCAATACGGTTCCGTAATGTGTTCCATTTCTTGCCTAAATAAATTACAATTAAAATATCTAAATATATTCATGTAGCTAAAATCAAATCAACTTTAGTACCTTGGAATAAATTAAATAGAGAATATAATATGGTAAGCTGCCAATTGAATATTTTTGCAGCGACCATATAAAATAAATAGATGTGAATTGTCATAAATGACAAAAAATCTGATAATAATGATATAACCATTGATCCACCGAACATTCCAGATAACCCAATAATTCCTATAATAGTTGGTGTCAATGGTCCTATAATATCCACACAATCTATAAAATATATATATATATATATCAATATTTAAATATTTAAGTCTAACTAATATAAATTCTTTGATACCTTTCCATAAATCGATTAGCCGAAGAAATAGTTCGCCCAAAAACCTGTCTAATTCACTATTTAATTTCAAACCGGCTGGCCAACCCATCAGCCAATCTATCATTGATACTAATTTTTCTATCGTATAATGCTAGAATATTAAAAAAATTTATAAAAGTTGATTTAAGAAATATACAAGTTTAAATTAACTTTGACTTACATCAAGATAGTCCTTCAAAATAAGGTTTGCCACGTACTCACAATTGTTGGCAAGAAAAGAACCGATAGTAAGCCCGATAATAATATCATTTGCTACAAGCCACATGCTATTATAAAAGCTGTAAATTTTAAAAACAGATATAAAATATTAGTAAAGAAAAAAATAAAATTATACTTCTTTTTTTAAAAAAAATATTTCCATAATTGAGACTACAATTTTCACCTAATATATTGTGCTCGTGTTGTCGCAGTATTTGTCCAATCCCTTCGCCTAAGTAACATATATTGCCAAGGCCAAAAACATGCTTGTTGAAGTCGTAAATCAATTTGCTGCGCTACATTAACATGTTATAAATCCAGTTTTTAAATATGAAGGTTTACATTTAAATAAAATCACAAATATTAAAGTTTATGTTACATGTCGCAGATAAATCCTTTAATGCCATTCCATTAAACATAAAAGGGGGAAACCGTAAATTTAAAATCCACAATACGATCTCGGCGAATATTCTCACCAACATAAAAAAGAAAATTATAGGTTGTACAAGGATTGGTCGGAAAACAAGCAGCAGATATTTTATGGGATAAAGAAAACTCGTTTTAATAAAAATTGCGTATTCCATCATTGTTTCAGAAACGCTAATGTTACAGCGATTACGTCGATTGATAAAAAATCGACACCTAGTTGTGATGGCTTTCTCAGTTTCAAATGAAGAATTAATCTAAAGCAAAATAAAAATTAAATTCCGAAATCTTATGTAAAGTAATTATTAGAATTTAATTTTAACCTGATTCAAAATAAGTTCCATGTCATTTATCTGCGTTCGCTGTTTCCCCGAGTGTAAACGAGTGTTTATGATTTTTTTCATGTTTTTAATAAGAAGTGAATCTTGAACAACCTTATGTCTGCCGTTTTGTTGAATATCTAGTACTAATGGATCAAGTGAAATGTATTGAAGTCTAGTTGGATTTGGTTGTTTGTAGAAAATGATTTCTGAACTGACATTTGAATAACGATATCCACAACAATAGATAGATCTTTGAATATAATTCAAAAAGTATTAATTAATTTATCGAATTAAACATATAATACAAAAGATCGCTCTTACCTTAGAAGAGGCATGTTATTGCTCTGCAATTGGATTGTCATCCATAAATTCGCCGTCTTCCTTTTGTCTGCAACACCTACATCAAAAAAAAAAGTTATCGGATAAAGAATTTAAGAAAGTAGATAATAACAAAATAGATAATAGAAAATCTTACCTTCTGCATTCAGGATACTTCCCCCTTCCTCGTTGATGTCAGAAAATGTCGTCAAAAGACCCAAAACTATTGGAGGTGCTCCACACACCTTTCCCATGTATACAAACGATGAACTAGTATCTGTTGATAAAGCAGATAATGTGGCTTCTAGATCACTAAGCTTTGAAAAATATTAAATATATTTTTTTTTAAAAAAAAAAATTAAAAATGATAAATTTGATAATATCGCGCTTACATTTACATCCGAGATTACCGATGCAATACAAGTGGTAAAACTACGAATGTTCCAACCGATCAAGAATCCAGCTTTAGTTCGGGGTGTGCACACATGTGCCGGCCAGAATATTTTTGATACGGCTCCTGGAGTATTCATTTTATAAGGAAAGAATTATTTATCTAACTTATATCGCGAAGAAAAAACAAAACAATTAATATTTGTAACGTGGAAAAAAAAAAAAAAATACTAAAAGATATATATTATTCTCGTAATTTACCTCACTAAAAGTCATATAAACAAATTTTTGACGAATCTCTTATTAAAGTTAAAAACTTCCTCTTCTTTGAAGGTGCTCTCGTGCTGAGGTCCTATACGGGTAACCAGTATTCTTGCAAAAAAAAAAAAGTTTTCAGTTTATATGGTTGATCCAAATTAAATTTGAGAAATGATAATTTTAAAGTCAAAGTTTACTTTTTTTGACTCACAATCTGCAATTTTGTAAAGTGGAAAGAGTATAAGAAGAAAAAGAAAACTGAGTCCTACTAGTACATAAAGAAGGTGACGCTATTCGTTGAAGGAATAATTAGTTAGAACCAAATTAAATCGCGCATATTTACGAAATTTTAGAAATGTCAAAAGCTTTTAAACTTCGAAGCTACCTTGTGAGTAGTTGATGGAATGTCGTTGAAGTTTTCGTAAAGCTTGTTCACCAGGTTATAGTGACAAGCGGTATAACCTACTCCAAAAGAAGCTATGGTACCCAGAAGGTACGCGTGCATAAGCAATAGTGTGCTGTCGAACGAAGTTTAAACAACGCGAATATAAAAAAAAAATTATTTCATGAACTAACATGTAGCGCAGTAATTCCAACTGGCACTATGATTAATTTTTAATCAAATGTAAAATTACTTTATTTAAATTGTAAAAAAAAATTGATATTTTTGTTTTGGTGAATATTATATTATTAAAAACATTATTTTATTGAAAAAATATTTGGATTTGAAGTTTTTAATGTCCTCCCATTTTTTGATTTACAGATAATTTAAAAAATACACCCCCAATTTTTTTTTTTTTTTTTTATATTATTAAAAATGTGGAAAAACAAAATGGATTTTTAAAAAAGATGATCATCTTAAATCATTCAATTGAAATTTGTTTTCCACGTCTTTCAACCTTTGGAACGACGATCGACAAAATACCATTTTTATAAGAAGCTTTCGAATTCTCGGGATCAATTTTACCAGGAAATTGGAATGAACGTTGAAAATGACCCCTCATTCTCTCAGAAGTCCAAAATTTTGGTTCATCTAAAGCAGCACCACCAGCCTCAACAACTTCTCCGGTTGGGGTGGAATCGGCTGTGCTACCTTCAGCTGCAATCGTATCACCGGTATTATCGACGGTTCTCATTCCCTCTGCCGGAGCTGCAGTTCCTTTCTCAACTTTACCTTTCAAGAGGAGAATATTATCGTCCAAGAACTCCACAGACAAATCTTCTTTTTTCATACCAGGAACTTCAGCTTCGACAACATAATTTTTATCGGATTCTGATACGTCAACGGAAGGACGATAAATATTTGGGAAAGTTAATCGATCCGATAAGGTTGGAAAAGAAGAAGGATAACGACGAGCAACGTTAGATAATAATGGCTCGTCAAGTAATGTAAAGGCTCGATTAAGTTCTGGAAGAAAACGATTAATAAGAGACATTATTATCTGAAAAAATTTTTTTTTTTTGTATTGAGAACGCGGTTAAAATGTGCCGCTATTTATATGTATTTTTAAAAGATCATCAAATCTAAATAAATAACCTAGAATTTGCCAGAAAATTTTACTAATTTTTCATTGTCGTCATATTATAAATACAACTAGCGTTCAAGCTAATTCGGGAAATTTCGGTGATTAAAGCATGATATTCATAACATGATGATTATATTTTGGACGTGGAGTAATTTGCCGGATAATTATAACAGTTACTATGTTGCCACGAAGTGGCTATCTCGAACTGTTAAGCGATCTTAGATAACCCGACAAATCATCCAATATTGTTATATTGAATGAACATATATTGAAAGAAATAGTCGGAACGTTCGGTATAGTTTTGAGTTGATAATTATTGGCTGATATCATTGTGTATCATAATAAAATGGGTATTTAGTAGTAGAAAAGCAAAAAAAAATTAAATTTTACTTTTTATGCTAATTATTGATTTTTTAATAAAATAAATACAGATTTAATATTAATTCAAAAAAAAATTTTTTTATCAAAGTTTCTTCCTTTTTATTATATAAATCAAAATAACATAATTATTATCAAATATAAAATTCTATTTAAAATAATTATTCCTTAAACTGTAGAGATTCGCAGGCAAATTTGCCTGCTTATTTACTATAAATTCTCTTCTGATTTACTTTTATAAAAAATTAAAATTTTTAAAAATATTTTTTTTTTAAATTAATTTTATAAATATATATAATATTATAGTAAATTTTATTTTTTAATTATATGGGAGTGTTTCTAGGAAAATCAGGTTCCGAGAAATTTTTGACTAAAATTAAGAGCTTAATACATTTTAATCTAATAACATCAAAAACTAAAATGCAATAAAAATCTCAATTTCGCTAAAAAATTCCCGGAACCTGATTTTCCTAGCAATCAACCCATATAATACTTACACTAGCATGAGAGAAAACTGAACAAATACGATCATTAATTTGAGCATGAGGCGGTCCGGCTTCTAACACTAATACATTTATATTAGGCAAGGAATGAATTAATTCTTTGGCCAATACACATCCTGCGCTACCGGCCCCGATTATAATAAAATCATAGATTTCTTTTGGTCGAGTAAACATGATTCTACTCGTATAATCTACGCTTTGTGACCATAATTCTCTTGTTTTTGCTTCTTGTTGAAGTTGATGAAATTTTTGTTCCACTTGTTCAAACTTTGGGTTAGAAGCTTCTGCTTCTTGAGGTGGTGATGATGAAGAGGATGGTTTTAAATTCGATTGATCTAAAGGGATACGGAAACTCGAAGTAATATCACTGCTAGATGTTGGAATGTCTTGAGATGGTGACGATGACGTTAACAATGGGGATGATGACGTTAACGATGTGGTATCACTGATTGTACTGTGATCTTTAGGATTTATTTTTGAACTTTTAAATCTACTTTGAATATAAATTTTGATCCGAGAGGAATGTATTCTATTACTTTGTAAAAGGTTCGATAATGATCTTGTATTAGAACCGTGAATAAACCGACGCATTTTTTTTTTTTTTAATGTGAAGAAATTTTTGGGTTGATTTATATTTATTTATACGTATATATATTATATTGATCAGGTTTATAACATGTTTAAAACCAGAAATGTTAATCAATTCATCAATTCCGGAAATTCATATCTAAATAATTGTATATTTTTAGAGTAAAATTACCTTTTTCATAAAAAAATCATGAAATTGTTTGAATTTCGACTTATCAAGGATTTGGGCTAGGTCACTTGGTTGGTAACGCTTGCATACCTATTAACGGGTTACCTTTTTTTAGCAAACGAATTTCTTGAATTTGAAAAAGAACATTTTTTTTTACTTGTTCTACAAAATTTAGTTTCATTAAAACGACTGCAACTGCAATGTATATAATTCTTGCGACTTTCAGAAATGTGTCGGAGAAAATACTTTTACACTTGACTAAATGAACTCTAATTCTTTTGTTAGTTAAAAAGTCGCAGTCAATATCAAAGTGCGAATACAAGAGATGCGTAACATGTTTAAAATCCTGACAAGAAAGCTCTTCGAACCTAAAAAGCACGGAAGCTCGAAAGTAAAAAGAATTATGCTCATTCGAAAATTACGAAATCAAGTTATTTAATTTTTTTTTCTTTATAAAGTAAGCAAACGATTATTTAGTTTTCGGCAATGACGTCTTCTCGGGAAATGGTTGACCCATAAAGATTACTTCATGCAACAAAACAATCAAAACAATCTTTACTGAATATATATTTAAATTTAAAATGATTTTAACCGAATATGTATACGTTTACTAATTTGGGTAAATCAATAATTATGCTATGGCACCATCTACTTTTAACATGTGAATAATTAAATCCAAAACGCGCGTAGAATACCCATCTAGTAAAATATATATTGAAAGCATTAATATGTTATGTTAATATGAAAATAAAGTTTTTGGTAATAAAAAAAACTTACATTCATTATCGTACCAAGCAACAAGTTTAACAAAAGTAGGACTTAATTGAATTCCTAAAAAAAAAAAAAAAAGTTCAATTATAAATGATGAATTCCTTCAAGTTTATCAAATTTTTCCTTTAAAAATATATAAGTATGTGTGTGTGAAAGAAAAAATTGATTACTTGCCAGCTTTCGCATCAAAAATACAAGAATGAGAATCGCCAATAAAATCCGAAGAAACGACGTCATCTTCAGTGTAGCTCAATACACCTTTCAATTCATTTTCCGAAGCGCGTTTAATGGCTTGTTTAATTTCTTCGTAGTTTGTTTCTTTTTCCAATCTAACAGTTAAATCTAATACAGAAACGATAGTAGGCGGAACCCTAAAGGCCAAACCGGTCAATTTTTTGTTTAATTCAGGAATCACCCTACCAACAGCTTTGGCTGCTCCTGTTGAACTTGGTATAATATTTTGTGATGCTCCTCTACCACGTCTCCAATCCTTTTCGGAAGGTCCATCAACAGTTTTTTGTGTAGCCGTAGTGGCGTGAACTGTTGTCATCAATCCTTCTATGATGCCAAAGTTATCTTGAATTACTTTGGCTAAAGGTGATAAACAATTTGTTGTGCATGACGCGTTGGAAACAATTTTATATTCTGGCTTATATAGATCCGTGTTAACTCCTACGACAAACATTGGAGAATCTGCTGGTGAAGTTATAACCACCTATATAACATGTACGAGAAAGGTGAATGAGGAAAAAAGCATCATTTATCTATCTATATATGTATTCATACCTTCTCGGCGCCCTGTATAATTATCGATCAAAAAGTGAATTGAAATTCGTTTAGTAAAATGGTCCTCGCTTGGAATGATTAAATATATAAAAATATCACAAACCCCTATTATAAATAAAAAAAAAAAAAATTTAATATTTTACACATGATAATTCATTAATATATTCTCTCATTGATATGAATATACATATCCACCTTTAAGATGAGCAGATGATTTCTCGGTGGAAGTGAAAGCACCACTGGATTCCACAACGATTTTAACTCCAACTTGACCCCAAGGAATTTCTTCGGGATTTTTCTTGGTGAATACACTAATTTCACTTTCATTAATAAATAATTTTCCGCTCTTTACTTCGACATCTCCTTTAAACCTTCCATACGTAGAATCATATTTAAACAAATAAGCCTAATATAGCGATAGTCAATTAACAAATTGGATGCACACGTCACGAAAATAAAAATATCATTAATCATTACCATGTAATCAAGGTCAATGAATGGATCATTGATGGCTACTATCTTGATATCGGGATAATTTTGGGCGATACGAAGAACCAACCGTCCAATTCTTCCAAACCTATAAAGTAGGAAGGTGAGTGTTAATGACGTTATCACGTGATTATCGATCCAATGACAAAGTTGCAATTACCCGTTAATTCCAACTTTCATAACCATGATTACAATGATACCAAGGCGTTTGTAGTGATTGAATTTATTTCTGGATTATTTCTGAACAAGTCCATTGCAAAAAAGAAAGCGGTCCAGCCATTTATATACTTTTTTTCTGTTTAACTTTCAAAAGAAAAAAAATCAAAATTTTTGATTTAATGACATAATAGTTTGATTTTAAAATGAATTTTTAATTTAATCATCCAATAAAAAAAGATCTTTATTTAAGATGATGTTTTTTCGCACAAAAACATTGAATTACAAATTCATTAAATTCATTATAATTTTATTGGATACATAATTTGATGATCCTAATTTGAAAAAATTATAAATTAGCTCAACCAATCTGAAGGTTTTATGGAAAACGTGAGATTAACATTTATTATTGAATCAAAAAATCATATGTTTATCGCAACAATTAAAAATGTCATTCATTATACTTGAATAGATCTTCCTTTTTTTGAAAAATTGAATTTTTCCATTTTTCAATAATTGTATATAGTTTATTAATCAACCATATAATTAAAATTTTTTATAAAATTGATATTAATTCTTATTTCTATATTTAAACAATTATCCTTACATCCATTATTTATATCTATTTTAAAAATGAAAAGCTGAATTTATAAGATTATATAGTATTCTTTTAATAATAGTTCTAAAGTATATCAATTTCTAAATACAATTTGAATAGCATAAAATATGGAAGAATTAGCAGTTACCAAAATTAAAATGTATTGTTATATATAGTGATGCTCAAAGTATTGAATCACACTTGATTACAAATTATTATCTTATAATTATAAAAGCAAATGTTATATAAATTAATGAACTTATCACAAGTTTATTCAATAGTATAAAATTGTTATATAATAATTAAAAAATATTTTTTAGATGATTTATATAATTCTTTCTTTTTAATCAGTTTTTTTATTTAACTTTTCATATAAATAAAAAATCAAAAATCAATCCAATTGTATTAAAATTTTAGTAAATAATTATTTATCATTTTATATAGCTACTAATAGCTCTAATTATATAATTTATATGAGTTAGTATAATATTAACCAACTTTTTATATATATTAAATTTTTATTTAATCTAAATTTCTGAATTGTATCTTGTAATTAAAGATACTGCTGCAATTAATTGCAACCAGTGATAAACAAGTATCAAATAGTTACAACTAAGACTACTCTAATAAATAATTCTATTTAATATTAATTTCTTCTTATTTTATCAAAATTTGGATTTAAATACACGTTTATAAATTAAATAACATATTTATTAAATTTAATAAATGATTTAATAGACTTATTACTTATTAAAAGATTATAAACTCATTATTATTATATAAATATCACCCTTTTTTTCTTTTTTTTTTGTTAATTTTCTAATCTTTTTTTTACTCAATATATGAAAAGATTTATCTATAAGTTGATAATTAAATAAAACAAATATATAGATTAATATTTATTAAACAAATCATCACTAATTTCTACTAATGTATTATATTTATCACAATAAAAGCAAATATAAGATTTTTTTATTAGCTTAAATAATAATTATTTTCAATTAAAAAATCACAGTTAAGAAATTAGTGAATAAAAATAATACCTCAAAACTTATGTAATAATAATATTTACTCTTTTATTTCACAAGTAAAATTAAAGTCATATACTTTAAATTATAGTATAAAATATATAAGCTTTTGTTAAAATACTTATATTATAAATACATCAGATTTTTTCACAAAAATTATATTAAACAAATTTTTAAACTCAGCTACTATTTCCCTCTAAATGCTTGAAAGAACCATTTTTAATGAGCAACCTTTCAACAGAAAATGATAATAGAAAGTATCAATATCATAATGCTATTCTTAAAATTATCTATTAATTTTTTATTCTCAAAAAATTTATATTCTTCAGAACTAATGAATTTAAGATTAATATTTAATAAAAAGAATAATTAAAAAAAGACACATAACTTCAATAAGTTCCTAGCTAAATTGTTTAATTAATTCTTAATTATAATGATCTCTTAATATAAAAGCATTCATATCACTAAATTTTGTCAAAGGCTTTTCAGTACTTTCAAACTTCTAAGCTAAAATATTTATCAATTTAGATTATAGTTATCAGTAAGTATTGCTCAAAATCTAAATCACGTAGTTATAAAAAACTAAAAAATTCTATTAAGATCAATAATCTATATGATATTAGAGATCTTTAAAAGAGTATTATTATTTATAAAGGTAATTGAATAATCATCACATGAGATTTATTTATGCCTAAAGTTATGTCAATTCTGATTATCATTTCAGATACTTCCTAATACTCACTTTTTTGTAAGTAAAAAAAAGAAAATAAATGAAAAAAATATTTGAAAGAAATAGTGAAAAATATATTTTAATAAAAAAACATCATCATTTAAACTGACAACAGAATATTTTTGATAAAGGTATAAATAATTAAAAGAGGAAAAGTTTAAATAAAGAGTTTTTATTTTTTATTTGTAAGCTAAGCTGTGGCTACTCTTGATATATATACATTTTTTACATAAAAATTTTTAGATAAAATTTAATAAGAAAAAGAGTTTTTTTAATATATTTAACTTTGTTAAGCTGCTTTAAGACAATTCTTCATTTAATATAACTTTCACTTATATGTAACTAATAGAATTACAATATTTTAGTCATATGATAGCTTATTGATTTTTTTATATATATGATATAACATAAATCAATAATAATATACTTCTTAAAATGGATAAAGATTTACAAAATTTAAATATAATTTTTATATAAAATAAGAGATGCTTTTAATTAGTTTTCTATAATAATTTATTTATACAAAATATGTTTTATCTTTTAATTTAAGTTAATAAAAGTATTAGGTGTATTATTTTTGAACGTGTAGTAAATATAGAATCTATAAATAATAAATTTTCTGACCTTTTTAATGCAATAATATAACAATAAGGAGATAAAAGTTTATCAAACAAGAAAAGTTTGAAACTTAATGAGAAGTTAATAATTAATTAAATACAACTTAAAAATGCTAAAAATTTAGGATTTTTACAAGTTAAATTTTGTATAGTCAAGTTAGATTTAGATATATAAGATATTTCTATTATAATTTAAACTAAGAAAATTCTTTTAGCATTTTAATACAAAATTTAAGAAAATTTTTACTTTCTCAATATACTACTAAATATAATAATTGTAATTAACTTTATAATAAAATTATTAATTATTTCAAGATCAAAAAGTTGGCTGAATAGATAGTATATATAATATGATTATCAAAATATTTATAAATCATATTAAGAATGTAACTTAATATATTAATCTATATTACTTCACATTAAATATACATTTATATCACTTATCTATTCTTTTTACATAGCTGAAAACCTATCAAGATGGTAAAAAATACAACTAATATTTCTGATCATTATTAAAAAATCTAATTATCATAACAAAAGCTTCTTCAACTTTTGAGTTTTTTTAGATTATCTATTAGTCAATTATAAATAAGTAATAATATGTGAGATCAAGTAATTTTAGCAATTCTTTCTCTAATTAGAATTCTAGAAAAATATGCTTAATATCTAAATAAAATTACTATTATTATTGAGCATCACTATAATAATAAAAATACTCATAGTCTTAAAAATAACTATATTATATATTTAAAGTTTTGAATAAGTTAAGTTAACTTATAAGTCAGATAAGTTAAGTTGAGTTTAAATCAAATCAAATTTATATGTTTTTGACTTGATAATTTGTGAGTCATATCAAATTAAAGTCGAGTTAAATATTTAACTCAATTCAATATAAACTCAAATCAAACTCAACTTGACTCGAGTTGACTTGAAATAGTATATTAATAAATTAATATTTTAAAACTATAAAAATTATACATTATAATAATTGAAATACTTTATAATAGTTGAAATATATTATAATAATTAATAATTGAAATTTTTTTATTAATTTAAATTATAAATTTTAAAGTTTAGTAGAAATGTGTAAAGTTAATTATTTTTTTATTGATAAGATAATTATTATTAAATCAATATAGTTAAACCTTTATTTTAATGATTTTTTATTGATAAAATATATAAAAAAAAATAAAAAATCTAATTTTTTTGTAATATTTGCTTCTTTTTCTATTACTTTAACAGTTTTTTAATTAAAGTAATTACATTAGTATACTAAATGACATCTTTACTTAAATTAAGTTTAACTGTACCATATACAATTTACATTAATTAATACTATATTGAATTTGATGCCATTTTAATAGTAACACCATATTCAGGATAGATAAAATATTCTTTTTTAACTACACCAATTTCATAAACAAATCCTATTACAAATTCTGATCTATTCTTATTTTGACATCCTATAGCTTCATAATTTTCTGCACTTATTTTCTATTCATTATTTAAATTTACTTTTTGCTTAAATATTTCATATGATAATACTAATCATGATATATGATCTTCTGCATTTTTATATAACTATTCTTTAAAACTATCTTTATTTTTATTATATATTCTTTGTATTTTTGGATTAATATTTTTATTTTTATATACATATGAATTAGTAGTTGATAGATTTAAAAAATTTACACAAAAACTATGGCTAATTAATTTTTTTGAATCAATATGTATTTTATCTACAATTAATTTTAGAATATGCATCTATAGTAAGTTTTATTTTAAGCCTAAAATGATTCAAAACATTTTTATACAATATTATGAATTACTTTATTAATAATTTTATCATCATATTTTAAAAAACAGATTGATTTTCATTAATAATAATTAAGTCCTTTCTTTTACAATATCTTCACAAGTAATAAATTTATAAAGATATTTTTAGTTAAATTTAATCTATAATTTACGTTTAAATCATATATTATTTTAATAACTCTATCAAAATTTTTAAAAAGAACTTTGATTCAATTTTGCTAACTTAAAAATAAATCTTTACAAAAATTTTTATTTTGATTCTTAGTTACATATTTATCAAAAGCGGATACAAGATTTTATTAAAATTAATAATAATTAAAATAAATATATAATTAATTAATTTTTTAAAATATAAAAATCTATTGATTTTAATAAAACCTAAGTTAGCATATACTAAAAGCATATGTAGGAGGAAATATATAACCTAAAGTCATATAGATATAAAATTATATTATAAATTATGTGATTTATAATTTTATCTTGATTTATATATTCAAAAGTATATTTCTATAACTTAAAAAATTAAACACATTTGTTTTTTGCATTCTAATATTAATTTTTCACAAATTGGAGATTTATACAGAAAGTTTATATAATATTCTGCAACTATAATAATTAGAATAATACAAATATAATAAATAAGTTATTTGAAAAGTATCTTAAAAGAAAAATTGCAATTATATATATTAATATTGAATAGAAAAAACTATTTATAAAATGGTCAAGTCAAATAAGTGATATAATAGAAATTTTCAGTATTCTGTAAATAATTTATTCTAAAAATTATACATTTTTTGAGCTTGAAATACAAGCTTAGTAATGTTTATTTAAAACTTCAAGATGTATAAAAATTACTCTTAATTATATTAAAAATCAGGTATACACAAAAATTAATTTACTATATTTTAAACTGTAATAGTAACACTAACTTTATTATTTAGTTTTTTAAGTACTGATAAATATAATTTTAAATAAAAAATATTAATATAATTACTGATAAAGAAACATTAGAAAATTTGTGTAAAATAGAATTTTTATATTTACCATTAATAAATCAAGATACAATCAATAATAATAATATAAAAAAAAATTTTAGACATGTTTTTATTATTATTTAAATGCTAATCCAAAAAGAATTAATAGAAATAAAGAGTTTTATCTATAATAGCTAAAGAATTTAATTATAGAGAACTCAATAATAAACTAAAGGTATACAAATAACATTGATATGATTTTTATTTATTTTATGTAATTAATTAATAATTTATTTATTATTTGATTAAGTATTACTAAATATAGTTAATTCAGTATGCAAATTTGTTAGAATTAATAAGTCAGATTATTTATTCATAATCAAACTAATAATAATATGAATTAAAATGAAATAATAAAGTATCAATAATTTGAAAAGTTTTTGCTGATAGAGAAAATATTACAATAAGTTCACATAAAGATAATCTAAAAACATATTTACTTATATTATATCTTAAAGATTAAAAATAGGGATTATAGTAAAAATTTTTTGAAATTTATTTCAATGGTATGAAGAAAACATTATTTATAATACATCTTACTAATGATTTATTTAGATATTATAAAAATTAAAGGATTATGCATTATATATAGTGAATATGAATATCAAATTTTTGAGAATTTATGCATTCTTATTAATACACATATTTTAAATAAAATATATAGGTAAGTTATTTATAAAATTATATTTATTTTTATTTTTATTTTTATTAATAAATTCATATTTTTT
Organism: Funneliformis mosseae; assembly: GCA_910592005.1. Taxonomy (NCBI): domain Eukaryota; kingdom Fungi; phylum Glomeromycota; class Glomeromycetes; order Glomerales; family Glomeraceae; genus Funneliformis; species Funneliformis mosseae. The sequence goes on along the minus strand of CAJVPP010000440.1, from coordinate 4,253 downwards.
TATAAGAATCAATTAATTCAACAAATTGAAAAAATTTAATAATATATTAAATGTGATTATAAAAAGAATTTTATGTAAATGAATCTAATTTTACTTATATGATAAATGTATCAATCATTATTTATTATATGCTTTTAGTAATTATAAATTGGATTATTCTTAAAGATGTTCACAATGCTTCAGCTTTTTAACTTATTTAGTGAATTCAAAACAAATTTGAAACAGATTTTTTAAATAATTAGAATAATATCAAGATCAATTGCTTTACTATCTTACTTATCAAATATATAAAGTATATTTAAATATTTAATTTAAAGCATTTTTTATTAAATTAGATAATAGTAGAATATTATTGGTTACTAATTACAAATGAAAGTGTTAAAAAAAATGCACAAAAAAACAAAAGAAGAATTCTTTAAAAAGGTTGAATAGACATTACATATAATCTTAGTATTTAAAATAGTAATAATAATAATCTTGATATTCAAATATATGATTATTGATCAGAAAATAGAACTCAAGATGTATAATTTACCATCAGATACTTTAATGCTATATTTATAATAATAGAATAAAAACTAAAATGAAATAAAATCATATTAGATAACAGTACTTATTATTATAACTTCTAATTAATGATGATTATAGTATACTAGTATAATTAGTATAATATTGATATAAAAAGCTAGATATTTTTAAAAATAAGAGAAGCAAAAATAACAGTAAATTCACATTATATCTCAATATGTTAAACTTATTATTTTATTTATTTTGATCAAAAATTTTATCATTATTTTATTTATTTATTTAGATTAAAATTAATTATATCACTTTTTTATAACAGATTGCATATACTATTAAATAATATATTCATATAGATTTTGATCTCAAAAATAATTTAGATATATAGGTTGTTATTGCTAATTTAAGTGGCACTTCTATTACATAAATAATATCTAATCATCAAAAAAATAAAAGAAATACTAAAATATTAGCTAGAATATCAAATTATATGAGTAGAAATAGCCAAAAATAATGAATATGTAGGATGAGTAAAAGCATAATCACTACTAAATATTAGAAAATAGACTTATTATTCTTCAGCATAGTTTATTAAGTTTATACTGAAAATTTCAACTCCTATCATTCAATCATTATTTTAGATAATACCTAAAACTATATAGTATTAATAAAGAAAATTACAGTCTCAAACATCACATAGGATTTATTAATTAATGATGATCTTAGATGATATCACTACTATGTTAAATAGTGATCAACAATAATTTCAATTTCACATATTTCTTCTGTTTCTTCTATATTTTTTGTATAGCCTGTTTATTCTATTTATTTTTTTTCATTTATAATTTTCTTAACGTCTGTAATTTATTTTATTTTTTTTATTATTTTTATAGTTTATATTATTTTTATTATTTTATTATGTTTAAATATATTTTTATTGGAATAAATATCTATATTTAATTAATTTATAATATAGCAAGTAGTTAGTCATAGCAAATTTATTTTATATAAATAGAATAACTTTTTATTTAAATTATAAAATTATAGTTAATTCTTATTATAACAAACTCTATGTCCTAGACCTCAACTTCACTATAAGGCTATAGTAAAGATTTTAAGAGATTTGATTGGTTAATTTATTATAACAAGAGCATTTTTATTATATTTGTTCAAAAAATTCATTATATCAAGAGTTCGTTATATCAAGAGTTAACTGTAATTCTTCTGCAAATTTTAAGTTATAAATAAAGAAATCAATTTAAATTCATATAAATTTACTTTTCTCTTTAATATTATTCCTCATCTAGGATTTGTTGTAATATTTTAAACTAACTTGCTATTGAGTTTATTATTACAAGTTTAACTAATATATCTTAAATTTTAAGATGTAATAAATTGCTAAATTGATTTAAATATAATGGATACTTGTAAGATTTAGAGAAAATCCTAAAGTTAGAAACTTTAACGTATAGAATCAACTGCCATAGTCTTTTAACTTAAATATTAAGATAATTGAAAATGAATCTAGTGACAATAAGTTAGGTATGTATATAATATATATAATTCTATTTTGATTAACAAGATTAATAAGATTAATATTAGTGAAATTAGAAAAATTAGAAAAATAGACAAAATAAAAAATTTTTCCTACATTTTTTTGATTATTGTTTAATAATTATTTATCTTATTTTTTTAAATGATTTTGAATTTTTTTTGGATAAATGATTTATTTTATATTTAGATTTATGCAGACTTAAAAAATAAATATTATAAAATAAATTTAATGATGAGAATATTATTTATCAAAAAAATACAATTCAAACTGATCTAATATCTCAACTTCAAATTCATCTCATTAATAAAATAAATCAAGAATAACTAATAATAGGTTTGTAATAAAATAAACTAACATAACATTCATCTAAATACTAATTAATATTACTTTGCTATACTTATAGTTGAACAAATAGGTTTAAAATTTTACAGATTATTATAATTAAACGTGATATATTACAATATTTTATTAAACACAAATACTAATATTTTATTTTACCTATAATACTATAAGAATTTGTATCTATAGTTAGAATAGGCATTTAAAGAAATTAGAAGTTTGAACTAAAAGTACTAGTATACAAATTTTAAAAAAAATAGTATCTTTATTATAAGACTTTTTTTAGTGAAAAATTCTAATAAAAGTAATTATTACTCAGAACAAGATATATATGATAAATCGGATAACTTGGCTGATAAAAAAAAAAAAATAGAAATAAAATCTCAAAGGTTCAAATAATTAAAGGATAGATAAGCAAATATTCTAGACAAATAAAAAAAAAAAATAGCTGAAAAGATATCAGAAAATAGTAGAAAAGTTCTAAAAGTAATAAAAAATTAAAAATGTGAAAATATACCTTTTTTGCCCTTAAATTTAGCAAACAGATTGTGAGATTATATAGTATTTCATATATTATATATCCAATATTTATTTTTTAATAAAAATTCATTATACAAAAGATGCACAATCTATAAAATTTATTATACACTATATAAATTAAATTGTGTGCAACTTCTTTACTGCAATATATCAGTGTCTAATTAAAAAAGGTTACTATGTAATATTTCTTATTTGCTAATAAAAAATTTATGTAATTTACCACTAGTCATTTTTTGATCATAATATATATAGTAAAAATTCTTCAGATTAGTTTTAGTTTTATTTTTAAGATAGTAGTAATAATTTTTATTTTTTAATATTATTTTCTTAGATAATTTATCGCATAGATAAGTTTTTTTGATTTTTGATTTAATTATTTTTATTCTTTATTTATTAATTTAATTTTTTTAGATTCTTTTTCAGATTATGATAAAGATTAGTTCACTATGTTCTTTTTTTTTAGATTTATAATTTGTATTTTATTATTATTTCATTTATTAATTATTTAAGTTTGTTCTTTTTTTTTAGATAGATTTTTAAGCTGAATTTAATGTTTCTTTTTTTCATTTTTTTTTTAAATAATTTAATATTTAAATAAGTTTTTTGATTTTAACTTTTTATTAAATAATTTTTATTCTTTCTTTTTATTAATTTAATCTAATTTTTTTTTTTAGATTCTTTTTTGAATTCATATAAAAATTAGTTTCAATCTGCTATAAAAACTTTATTTTTTATTTTTATTCATTAATTATTTTCAAATTCTTTTTTTTAGATGAATGCTTTCGAATTAAATCTATAGATATTTGCTTTTTAATTATCTTTTTTTAGATAATTTGATAACAATTATAGCATTTAATTTATTATTAATTCTATTAGTTATTTTTTAATAGTTTTAACATTTTTTTTTGCTTTAAGAAGGAGAAATAATTTAATATATCTTTTATGTAAAGTAAATAATCGCAATTTATATTATTAATTTCATTTATAATATAAGTTTTAATTTAATATTTATCCTTCTCATTCAAACTACATAGATAAGTGCTTAACTTTTTATTAAATTTTTAAGTAATTCTTTTAATTTTCAGATTCAATCACTTTATATTATAATTATTGTATAATTTATTAATTTTTTAAAATGAAACTTAATTGTTTAATTATAATAAAAAAATAATAATAAAAATAATAAAAAAATAAAATAAACAATTTTTTAGAAAAATCTTATATACACTCCCCTGAAGAAAATATCCGGGCACTCAAAAAAAAAATTTATTTTTATTAAAATATTTTCATATTTAAT
>CAJVPP010000439.1:0-32384 GCA_910592005.1 Funneliformis mosseae | reverse complement strand
AATGTTATTGATAGAGATGAAAACTGAATTGAAAAGATTATGAGAAACTAGCACAAAAGTAATAAAGTCATGTCAATTCTGCTCAAAAAATTTTACCTATACCAAAAATTATTAATGATTACAATTATCATATGGGAGATGTAGACATAGCTGATCGGTTATGAAGTTACTATTCTACACATTTAATTGTTCACAGGATATGGATGATAGTATTCTTTTGGCTACTTAACACCTCTATTATCAACTCCTTTCTTATTTGTAAAGAATTAAAGTTATGTGATAATCATAAGGATTTTAGATTACAATTAGTTCATGATTTAATTAAAAATGCAACTAGTAATCCTTTAAAGATCAAGTTCTCAATGAAGAAAAATTTATATAAAAAAATACAGGGTAACAGATAGTTTTGAATTGCCTTTAAAAGATTAGTTGGTAATGATCATTTTCCAAAACATAAAGAAAATAGGGATGCTTGCTTGTGGTGCCATTATAGGTCTAAAAAGATAACGAAAAACTTCAAAAAATCCTTCTCAATCCATTATCTGATGTAGTGGATGTGTAGCATTATGCTGTAATAAGCAACGTTCATGTTTTTAAGGAATTTCACACGATTTCTGAATAATAGCAATTAATTAGTAGTTTTCGTTACTATTGGAAAGTTGAATTTTTATATTTTAACCCTTTTATATTATTGGCATATCAAAATTAACATTTTTGGTATAGGATATGCATAGCTACGGCGTGATCGCAAGGTGATATAGTTAATGCTACCTTTTTACTATAAAAAGAAATTTAAAATTACTTCGAAATAATATTTAAAGGATTCTTGTCAATAAAAAACGCCTGGATATTGTGAATTTCACGTGATTGGATGATCGAATTTATAGTTAAAAGTACTTCGAGATTTTTAAACTTTACAAAATAATAAAAAAACAAACCCGAAGACCAAATATGTCACCAACTATTTACTATCGTTAGACCGTGTGTAGACACTATATACCAAGAAAGATCAATAAATTGAAGGTACTGATTTATGATCAGAAAATTTTCCCATTAGTAAAATTTTTATTTTTATTCTATATAACGTTAAAAAATTATATATAAGATTTTATCGCTTAAGATCATTCTTTAAGCAGAATCAACTGTATAAAATTTTCATAATCATTGCTAAATATTTTTTAATAGTAATCGACTTAGAATATATAGTATAAGTAGTAAAGAACTTTTGAACAACTGTTCAAATTAGTTATTTATCATCCAGGTTTTTTGGCAGATCGATGTTCTGAATCATCAACTTCTCTATAAATAAAAAAATATTATTTATATATTAATCAAATATGTTGTTTATCTTGATACATATTTTTGATTAATCTACTTACAATTTACGTTTTCCAGAAGCTCTAGGTTTAGGACCCCAATTCTTTTCAGGATTTTGTTGAAATCTTACCAACTTAACTTTTCTTGAAGGAGGTTCCGCATCTTCATGTATTTTAAAATCTGCAATAAAACTGTGAACGACAAATATTAATTAAATGACATAAGCATTTTCCGAAAATTAATTTCATTTGCAAACCTTGGTTCGACTGCTAATAACTTTCTTGCGGGAGAATTCTCTGCAATATTCTTCATTGTAACAGGATGAAGTTTTACCTAAAGATGAAATTTTAAATTATTATTATTATTTTTAAAGACGTAACTATATAAAGTAATATATCTATCTACCCATGATCTCATTACGTCCCAAACTACATCTATTGGAGCATCAGTTTTTACTGATCCTGCCATTACATGCGATGCTGATACTTGATATCCTTTATTCAACAGTGCTGAACTACAAAAATATTAATAATATTATAATTTTTATTTAAAAAAATAAAAGGAAAAAAAATCATAAATGGTATTTAATATTATTACCAAAATAGTTTCAATGATGGATTTATACAATTCAGTTTACTTGAAAGCATTGAAATACTATGAAAGAGTGGAACATCAATTTCCTATTAAATTGACAGGAATTAAATTAAATTTTCTCGTTTTCAAATTTAAGGTGATGAATGTTCTTAAATTACCTCTGAAATTACTGTTAACATTCCTAACATACGTGCATGAGTGCCATACACGTCTGTATTTGAATTTTTTACATGCGTAAGCATTCTTTGAACAAATTCTTTATCATGCATGGAAGAGTTCCATATAGGACCTCCAACCTAAAATATTTTTTTTAAATTTTTGAATTAAATAGTTTCTCCTTAAAGAACAAAAGAATGGTAAAATCATTCGCGTCATAATTACATGAAATTTATTTTCACAATGTATACAATTGCTAGTAACAATAGGTCCAACCATCGGGACAAACTTTTTTTCTGTCATCTTAGCTAATGGCTGTAAATAAAATGATTTACAGCCTGAACACACGTATACATGTGATGCTTTACTAATATTAAAAAAATCATTAACTTAATATATCTCAATGATGTAAAAAAAAAACCTTTTACATGAATATTTCTTTTTTGCTTACCAGCAATTTTTCTTTACTTCAACAGCTGAGATTACAACACGAACAAATACTCTAATATAAAAATCTATACTACATGACACCAAAGGAATTATTTGTCTTTGATATCTCGCTGCACATGTCGATAAAGTATAAAGAAGGATTCTTAAAGCCTTTCATATAAAAGATATTTATTTTAAATTCAAGTTGCAGAGTATTTCTGTAAAAAATATATAAATTATAAATAACGAACCATTTCATGACAAAATTCTCCTTTAACGGGTATCGATCCATAATTTGCATAACTAAAAAAAAAAAGAAGCAAATTTTTTTTATTTAAAGAAATTTTTATTTATAATAAATGACTAGATAAAACATTTACCATTTTTCGGGATAAGTTGAACCGGTTAGAACAGCCAAATCGGTGCAAGTGATGCAAAGCAGGCCTAACCTATCAGCCAGTAAGAATGAATCGAAATTGAAAATAAATATATATATAACAATTTGATCATACCTCCATTTTGTACAGACTGTACCGCCGCATCTAGAAATGGTGCGGCTGTTCCATATGGATCAATATCGACAACATCAAATCTATTATGATATTCTCGATGCTGATACATAAAGGAACTTTAATTAAAAGAATGATTTCAGTAAATCAAATCATTTCAAAGATCACAAAATTTACAAGTATAAGAGCTTACCATGCATCACCTTGATTTGCTCTGACTAATTCTTTACTCAATTCATTATATTCCACATTCCTATTAATTGAATCAACAGCATCAACATCAAAATCATTGGCCACTATATAATCGATGTTGGGTATTTCCCTAGCATAGCGAATCGATCTCAAGCCACTTGCTGCCAAGGCCTCTAATATGGTAAATGAATTAGCCTTTGACTTTGCTATTGATGTGCCAGTTTCATGTTTTTTACGTGCTTTTTTTTCTTTTTCTTCTAAATAAATTTCACTCCAAGTTCTTATTGCAGCGACTGACATATCCCTATTAAATTGTTGTACATTATTATAAAATACCGCATTATCTTTTGGAAATAATATACTAGCTTTCCCTTCGGTAATTATACTGAACTCATCACTTTCAATATTAGTCATGTTTTTAATAGAATTTGAGTTTTTTCTAGTTTTACTGCTTGTCGAAATGTATAGGGATTTCTGATTTATTCTTGTGCTAATTCTACCATAATGATAATTGCACAAGAGCTTATTTATTTTTTGAAAAGCCACGATACAACAAAAAAAGTAAAAAAAAATCAAATTCAAAAATGTTTGAAAAATTAGATGTAGTCAAATTTTCATTAAAATTCACGTGAGATTGGCTATCATTATAAAATTTATCAATACATTTAATCCCTTCTTTATACATATATATAAGATTTCAAGCAAATGCTTTTACAAAAAAAAAAGGATTAAATTATTCAACCACATTTTTAAAGTTAATCTAAATCTGTATTTTATTGAGATATCAAGTAAAAATATAAATTGAATTATACATTCATTTGAAAATCATCAATAAATATTTAAACAAACCAAATTTTTAATCTATATTCAAATTTTATTTAAAGTTATTTATCTAATAATGAAATATTTGGTATTAAAATTTTCATAATTTATTGCTAAATATTTACTAAAATATTAAACAAAATATATGTTAAAATTTAAAATATATGTATAATTCAATTTAACATTTTATTTGATATCTTAATAAATATTAAATAAATTATTTCTAAATTAAATGTTAGATATTTCATAACTAGATAAATAGTTTTACTTAAAAATAAACATAAATTTAGATACAGATTTAGTAAAATTTAATTTTAATAAAAGTATTTGAATAATTTTTATATTTTATATAAAAAATAAATATAATTTCAATTTTATTTAATATTTTAATAAATATTAAATAAATAGTTTGAAATTTGATTAGTAAATATTTTATAATAAGATAAATAATTTTACACAGATCAAATAAAAAAATATCAGTATACTAAACATTAGATAAATATCAAATTACATTAGAAAAATAAAAATTTGTATGATAATCTTTAAATATATTAAAAAAGATCAAATATATCTATTAATATATGATAGCATATTAAACAAATACTAATATGTTACAATAAAAATTAGATTTTTTCAGAAGTTTATCATTTAATTGATAAATTCAATAAAAATCTTTAATTTTATATATTTATATGTATAAAATCAAAAAACTTATCAAAAATCTGATATCTTCTGATTTCTTATTTGAATTTTTTATTTTGATTTTATAATATTAAAATAATTAATATATTTTAAGTTATTTCATAATAAATTTGTACATTAATTAATTTGTATTAAAATAATTAGTATATTTTTGTAAAATAGTATAAAGAATTAAAAGAATTATGAAATTGATAATGAAAAATAACTAAATTTAAAATATATAATGATAATTTAAATATAAAATTTTTTATTTATTATAATATTTAAACATATATAATTTTAGATTTCTTTGCTTAATCTTAAAATTGAATAAATTGACATAAAATATAATGTTTAAAAACGATATAATCTTTTTTAATTTTATAAAATTCATCATTCTATAATTCAATAATATAAGAATTTTTATTATTATTAATTTTATAATAAATCTTATTTTACAATTATTTATTAATTTATACTATTTTATAAAAGTCAAATAATGTACAGTCAATTTTCTCTAAATACATCCTCTCAGAACTATAGTAAAAATTTTAAAAAAATGTGTATTTAAAGAGAGTATGCATTTAAAGAGAAAATTTCTATATGAATTTTATATATTTAAGACTAAGCGAAAGCATGCATTTAGAGAGAAAATATATAGTATGTGTATTTAGAAAGGATGTATTTAGAGAGGTTGACTGTATTCTGAAATCATCTTCTAAGTAAATAATATGCTTAAAAAAATTTAGATCAGACTGAAATATATACAGGAAGTATAAAAAGTATTGGCCACCCTAGTTAACATGACGCAAAAGTGGCACGTATTATTATACCTCTACTGAATTAAGTTATAATTTCCATTTTTAATTGTATGTGACTGTGTCTAATTAAAAATATAAACAAAATGTCATTGTGATATACAGGGGGTATAAAAAGTATTGGCCAGTTTTGAAAATTATATTATAAGATAATTAACATATTAACTTTATTTTTATTTTATTTTATTGAACTACAGGTTAATATTTTGTTAGACCTCCATTTGCAGCAAGAACAGTTTGAACCTGACGTGGCATTGACTTGATCAAATTTTGATAATAATTTACAGGTATTGCATCCTATTCCTCCTTAACCCACTACTCCAACTGCATAACACTTGATGGCTAGAAATTACGCTTACGAATTCTAACCTCAATATATGACTAAATATTTCTATAGAGTTAATATCTGGGCTTTGCGTCGGCCAGGGAAGCAACTCAACATTCGAGGATTTGATGAGGAAACATGTGACTTTTGCAGTATGAACAGGTGCATTATCTTCTTGAAAATAAAATTTTTTTTTGATCTTTTTCGTATGAGACTTAACCGTGAGAATTGCATAATTAACCAAGATATTATGATGCGTATTTCCAGTTACGCAACCAACTAAAGAAACCAAAAGACCCATATTGACCCAAAAAAACACCTTCAGAACATGCGACTAAAGCTCTTTTGAACTGTGGCTGCAATGCAGTCTTCGTAAAATTCTTCATAAGGTTTACACTATATTCGCCCAAAATCTGACATTCTAAATTGTGTGTAAGTAGACTTGTATGACTATACTACTTTTTTAAAATCTTCTACAATCCAATTTTTGTAAGTACAAATCTAAAGTAAATGTCTTTCTTTATTAATTTCAGAAATTAATAGAATGAAGTGAGGAATGTGCAAATGAAGACTTTGTTTGACCAATTCATTATGGACGGTTTGTTTGGAAATAGTTTTATTTATTTTATTTATAACATTTAAACGTATTTGAAAGAGGGTTTGACGTCAGGTTTTTTTATTCCTAATCACTAAACATTTAAGATATTTGCATTCTGCTTCGTTAAGAATTTGTGATCGACCTGTTTATTTCTTCAGAAGTTGTTTTAACTCATATAATTTCTATACATATTGAATAGAGGAACAAGAGCAACCAACAACTGCAGAGATTCTGGAATTTTGAATGGTCTAATTTTTTTGCAGCAATAATTCCTTCTTTTTGAATATTACTAAGTTCTTTCTGAGACACATTGTTGCAATAAATTTTTTCTTACTATATAATGTAAAAAAATTTTTCGTATGCCCAAATGACCTCATTTATATATTACAATGACATTTTGTTTATATTTTTAGTTAGACACAGTCACGTACAATTAAAAATGGAAATTATGGCTTGATTCAGCAGAAATATAATGACATGCATCACTTTTGCATCACATTAACCAGGGTGGCCAATACTTTTTATACCTTCCTGTATAAATGAGGTTATTTGGGCATACAAAAAATTGTTTTACATTATATAGTGAAAAAAAATTTGTCGCAAAGATGTGTATCAGAAAAGAATTTAGCAATGTTCAAAAAGAAGGAATTATTGCTGCAAAAAAATTAGGCCATTTAAATTCCAAAATCTCTGCAGTTGTTGGTTGCTCTTGTTCCTCTATTCAACATGTATAGAAGGCATATAAGCTAAAACAACTTCTGAAGAAACAAACAGGTTGACTATAAATCCTTAACGAAGCAGAACGCAAACATCTCAAGTGTTCAGTAGTTAGGAATAAAAAAACCTGACATCAAACCCTTTTCCAAATACGTTTAAATATTATAAATAAAATAAATAAAACTATTTTCAAACAAATTGTCTGTAATAAATTAGTCAAACAAGATCTTCACTCGCGTATTCCTCACTTCAGTCCATTAATTTCTGAAACTAATAAAGAAAGGTGTTTACTTTAGGCTCGTACTTATGAAAATTAGACTGTAAAAGATTTTAAAAAAGTAGTATGATCAGACAAGTCTATTTACACATAATTTAGAATGTCAGATTTTGGGCGGGTATGGCGTAAACTTTTTGAAGAATTCCACAAAAATTGCATTATAATCACGATTCAAAAGAACTTTGGTCGCATGTTCTGGGGGTGTTTTTCCTAGATCAGTATGGGTCTTAGTTCCTTTATTTGGTTGCATAACTGGAAATACACATCATAATATCTTGATTAATTATGCGATTCTCACGGTTAAGTCTCATGTGAAAAAGATCAAAAAAAAATTTTATTTTCAAGAAGATAACGCACCTGTCCACACTGCAAAAGTCGCACATTCTCTCATCAAATTCTCAAATGTTGAGTTGCTTTCCTAGCTGACGTAAAGCCCAGATATTAACTCTATAGAAAACATTTAATCATATATTGAGGTTAGAATTTGTAAGCGTAATTCCCAGCCATCAAGTATTGTGCAATTGGAGCAGTAGGTTAAGGAGAAATGGGATGCGATACCTGTAAATTATTATCAAAATTTGATCAAGTCAATACCACATCGGGTTCAGGCTATTCTTGCTGCAAATGGAGGTCCAACAAAATATTAACCTGTAGTTCAATAAAATAAAATAAAAAAATAAAGTTAATATATTAATTGTCTTGTAATAAAATTTTCAAAACTGGCCAATACTTTTTATACCCCTCTGTATCAATAATAATATCATTTAAAATAAAGATTTTATTATAAAATTAAAATTTAAAAAGTATTGTAAATAAACCTTTAATATATTAAAATATTAAGCATTTATACTTAAACTTATACTAAATCTTTAATTTTAATATAAATCATTAAATAATCTTATAATTATATTGATAAAAAATTTTTTAAATATATAAATTTATATATTATTATAATGATAATTAACCAATTTATTATTTTTTATTATTATCTAAATAATACTTGATTTTTACATATTATATGTAAAATTATTTATATAATCAAAAAAATATTTATCTCTTAATCTATTTACTTTATAATAATTTTCTTGTTTATATTAGTAAAATACCTAACTAATATGTTAAGTCAAAGATTAATTAAAGTCTTTTATATTATTCTAAATAATATTTAAATATAAATATTAAAATCTATAAAAATTAAACATTATAAAAATATAAAAAATCATATATTTGAATTATTCTTTGATTTCTAATTTATGTTTTAAAATAATTTTGACAATTTTTTAAATATTAATTTTAATTCAAAAAATAAAATACACACAATGTGAAAGTAGAGGTTTGAGGATTGAAAGTCTGATCTTCTACTGAAATATTGTATGTGGGTCACAGAACGTTAAAAACAATATCAATTTTTTCTTATATAGGACATACTGCAACAAAACCAGACAAAATAAACATTTGTAATTGTCAAAGATTCAGGGATCAAAATTTAGTCATTTGTAATGTGATTATAATTAACAGTTTTATAATATTCCATTTGTTATCTTAAGAATTACCTCTACATAAAAATAGTTAATATGAAGTTAATTTACATTAGGTCTACCATAGAACTAAAGAATTACAGCACTATTAAAAGTATTCTAAAAAAGGAACAAGGTGAAAAAATTGCTCCTTACATATTCAAAATAAAAGATACTCAAACACTGGAAGCTTATTTAAGAAAAGAAAAGATTACTTATGAAATTTACCAAGAAGAAAGAAAAATAATAAATGTTGGAAAAAGAAAGCATCATGATGATGCATTATTTCCTAATAAAAAGCAAAATCTTTAAAAGGAAAATAACCATCATTTTCTTTAATAGTTGAAATGAATTTTAATTTATAGAGAAGAAAATTACTTTCTTATTTCAACTATGATCATCTTTTAGTCTCTTTGACTTTAATTTGAGCAATTTGACCATTCTGTTAATCTTTTAATTTCCTGTTTTCTTCTTCTAGATGATTAATTTTCTCTTCTAAACTTTTTATCTTATCTAACAACTCTTGTTTTTGCCTTTTACCTCGCTTTTCTGATTTCTCTTGAAACTTGGCTACTTCTTCTCTTTTAATGTTTAACTTTTCTTTAGTAGCGGATAATTCTTTTTCTAGTTCTCTAGTCTTGTTTTCTAAACGGTAATTAAATAACCTAGACATCAAGTCTTCTTTAGAAACAAGTTAAGTTGATTTGTTTTTCTCTAAACAACAAAAACATCTCTTTCTATTTCTTTTTGTTCTACCACACTTTTCGCATCAAGGAAGAACATTACTATCAAAATCTTGTTTACATTTGTTACAAATAAAAGCTGTATCAGTATAATCACTAGTTTTTTTGTTTAATGCTACCATTTTGTGAATAGCAAGAGCAATATTTAAAGCGAGGTTATTTGGATCATCATAGTCTAAGACACAAAAATCATATTGTCATTCATGACCATCAGTTAATTCTAATACTCTATACTCTAATTTCATAAATATTATTTGTCTTTTTGAATAATAAAAGCTTGAAACTTCTCTTGAGTTCTATTCTTTGTTCAATTTAACCCACTAAACATTTATTTAAACTTATATTACCCTCAATCTTTACTTTCTTTAAGATTCTTGATTTGACTGTTCTTGATTGTTAGAATATTTTCCAACTTTTTTACTTATTGCCAAAGGTTACGCCTTTCTTTGTCATGTCTATCTTTCATTTCATCAACCTGTCTTGCTCTTTATATACTTGCTGTTTTCAAAGCCTTTTCTGCTTCTTCACGTTCCATTTGAACCTCCTCCTTTGACTCTTCTAGTTTAGTTTCTAATTCCTTATTCTTTACTTCCAATTGCTTATTTTTTTCAAGCAATTCATTTCTCTCTTGCTCTAAACTAGTTGTTAAGAATTGTAAATTTTTAACTTCTTTATCAACTTTTACATATGAATCAAGTGCATTCTTATGCAAGTAAATAAAACGAACAAAACTTTCTCTAAATTTTTTGTCTTCTAAATGCTGTAATGCATAAGGGCGAAGTCAAAAGTAATTTATAACTGCTCTTATCTCTGCCTCACTTGGATTTCGGTTTAAATTACTAATTAATTTTCTTATTTCCTCTTCAGTTAAAATATTGTTTTGGTTTGTCATGATTTTACTTTTTTTTTTTTATTTTTTTAATATACTTATATCTTTTTTATAGGCATATTAAGTATATAAATTATTTTAGTGCTTTTTTACTTTAAAACTAACAATATTTGTCAAAAGATTAAGCTTATTAAACTTAATGACAGTAAAGGCAAATTAATTAGTGATGGAGGTGATTTTATTCTGAATATTTTATTTGTTGCCAGTATAGAATAGTCTTGGACAAGTAACATCTTTATATTCATCTTTCACAAATGGGCGAATATTATGATAAAGATACTCTTGTCTTTTGTAATCCAAAGGAGGTGGTATTAATACTAAAATAGATAAAGTTCTAATTTCTTCAAAAATATCTGCTTTCTTAATTTTTAATAAATTGAATTCAGTAAAAGGTCTATTAGCAATTTCCTGAGCTTTGACCATACCAAGATTAATTGCTTCAAAAAGAAAATGTTGATATTTTTGTATATTTGGTAATTTCTTAAAATAAATTCCTAAAATAGCTTTGATATCTAAATATTGAAAACCTTTTTCACCTTCATAATACTGAACTTTATTCAATCCTGCTGGACTAGAATTTTTTACCACTGAAACCACATGATCCAGATAATCTACTCTTGTTTTCTATAGAGTTTTTTAATCATGCCAAAATTACCATCACATTTGAATTTGATATGTTCTGGCACCATGAAATTTAATTTAATGCTTTTGTAATAACCATAAATTACTAAATATAAATAAAATCAAATTGTTACATTATTTTTATTTTGTCTACCAGCATTATCACAAGTAATCTTTAAATGTTTTTCACCTTTATTCAATTTCTTAATTCCATCAAAGATCAAACTAAGAGTTCCATTAGGACCTTTTCCTATAATTTCATCTTCATTAAGAATATAATTAATTTGTTTCCTTACTGCTTCATCTTGAATACCAAATAAATGAACTTTACATAGATTAAGGTAATAAATTTTACTTATTTGTTGATCTAAATATGACACATGAACATTTTGAGCTTAATTATAACTACAATAAGTAGTAGCATCAATACTGCAATATTGTGTTTTATTCTTGGAATAATGTTGATCAACTAGTTTTCTTTGTTCTTCTGCTAATTTGGTATTTTTATTATAATAATTTCTTTCTAATTTGACCTTGAATAGATGTTCTTTAAATCTTTTGAGTAGATCTTTGGCTTCATCCTCTTGGCGAACATTATAATGTAAACTATCTCTAAAATGCTGACAAATATCACACAAGTCAGTCTTAGGACTTATAATTTGAATTTCTGGTGTCAATTGATATCATAATTTTCTGAATGCATCATATTTTAAAGATTTCAACTTGTTGTTTTCTTCCAGACCAGCTAGAAAATCTCTATGTACTGATTTATAACTCATTTCAGCTGGTAAAAATACAATTGATTGAGTTATTCTATTGATACTTCTTCCTGGACTTGGTAATCCATGAACTTCTGCATAATTTCTAGAAAATTCTTTACTATTTCTGCAACACTTTTGTCAATTACCATTTTAGTTTTCCATTGAGGCATTCTTTTAATATTACCATGAATTCTTGGTAGAAGACCAATATTTATCAAATGATTTCTAATATTTTCAAAATAAGTTCTACCAATTCCTAACATATTAAGATAAGTTTCTTGATAAAGAAGTGTATTGTGATCTCAATGATAGAAAGTTCTTTTATTAGATCTAGTTTTCTTTTTAAGGCGTCTATTAGTGCTTATTGATCCACCATCCATTGCTTTAAATTGGGTCATTAAAAATATGTCTTGTTCTGATTTAGAAAGAGCTTGAAAAGATTCTCTTAATTCTGCAAATTTTTCCTTGGGAATTTTTGAAAAACAACCACAATTACATCCTTTTTCTAAAAAATTAATAGCTTTTCAATATTCATTAGAGCCATTGCACTTATTGCCTTTATTAATATTTTTCATATACACTTATCCCTATATATATAATTTTATGTTCACTTTGTAGGTTTTTGAAACATAAATTTTATCAAATAATAATAACAACTCTTATTTTGGTTTTTATTTCAGGTTAATGAAATAAAGAAAAAAATAGAAAATTACATGTCTTAATTTGAAATATGCAAATTTATCATTCATTGTTACTAAAGTATAAAGTTTTTTCATTATAAATAATAAATTTAACTTCAATATATTAAAATAATTCATTAATGATATATATAAATACTTAGTCCTCACCACCATTATTTATTTAATTTAATGTTGTTCTCAATAGGCAAAAATTCATAATATATATTGTTTTTATCATTTTTATTGGTCCAAATTATATATTTTTGATACAGTTAGTTGATTTTGACTTTAAATTTCTCTCACAATTTGTGTAGTTACAAAGAAATGTATGTACCATGAGGTAAATTAATCAAATTTGGTTTATCGTGAAAATCAAGCGGTCGCACAAATAATTTATGCGGAGGGACTATCAAACTTGAAATTTTCTTTTACAACTTTACTAACTTTCTCTGTTTCAATGGAAGGTTTCTCCAGTAGACCACTTTTCCGGTTCCTCACTCAGCCTAATGTCGTATCTACGATTAATTCTATAACCGCTGATAGTATATTTGACTACTATATGAGAGAAGGGCTAAACAGCGATTTTTCGCAACTATATATATGCTAGCTAAGGATTTAGAAGAAGTTCTCAAATCCAATTTCTTTAATGAAGATATAACACGTGTTTTGAGGGATATTAATGTCAATTGGGAGGTGAGCAAACATTTTGTGTATATACACAAGTATATGTTTATAGAGGGATAGAGCCTCTTGTTTTAGAGGGCTTAAGTATCAGTGACATATGAGGATTGCGGTCGCTCATATGATCCTGATCGGTGGCAACTTGGGGATTGCGGTCACTCAAGTTTGGAAGTCCGGGATTGCGGTTGCTGGACCTAAACCACTCCACTCGCATTACCTAATCATTTTCGATCTGATTTATGCCTTGAAACTAATATTATTGTTCTTTGTTTTTCTGAGACATGGAAAAAACAACGCATTCAAGCTTACAAACATGAAAAAGAGATCAACAAACAGAAGACCCACCGCGAAATTCAGTTTGTGAGTACATATTGGCTGGTTGTTTATTTTTTCTGCTATATAAATGGGTTCACTACAATATATGTTATTTTTAAAAGCAAATGAGCACCACAAAATACCAAAAAGGTGTTGCCACAGTTGTCGAAGCGGAGATTGACGAGTGGACCAAAGAAGCGGTAAACAAGCGACCTCGTGAAAATAAAAAGGAAGTTGCCTCTAAGAAGGTCAGCACAATATAACTTGTAGATAATAATTAGTCACATGAATTTCTCTCAAACTTTTTTTTTCTTCACAGATTAAAACCACCAAAGATCCTTTTGCATCTGCTTTCTCCGCAGATGATGATAACGAATCACAAGATCCATCACTTATTGAGAGTGACCTAATAGAATTTGAAAAAATGACAGATAAGTCATGTTCGAAACCTCTTGAAATACTTTCAACGGGGTCATTTGTTGATTTGAGGCAGGGAGGTTGTTATTACTTGGATAAAACCCACTTTATCCATAAAATAGAGGATCTCAAGACTCATGCCATTCTCTCTCTACGTCCTCGCCGTTTTGGAAAAACATTATTCCTCTCCACCTTGTCCTCATATTATGATATAAAAAACAGAGATCGATTTGAACAACTTTTTGGCGATTTATACATTGGAAAAAATCCCACACCATTAGCATCGTCATTTCTTGTTCTTGAACTCAATTTTTCTGGACTCCGCACCAGTACAACATATTATATCTTTGATGAGGATTTTCACCGAAGTTTGAATATATTTATGTCGGAGTTCATGTATCGATATCAACAGGAGTTGGGACAACATTTTCAAATTTATGATGAAAATACAAATGCTTTGGCAAATTTTTCGAACTTACTGAAGGCGGTGCGGTTGAGTGAGCACAAGGTATTTAGTTCGTCATCATCGCTAGTTATTTATCATTTCTATTTGAAAAAATGGTAATTGAATATTTTTAGCTCTACGTTTTCATTGATGAATATGATGCGAGTATGAATGAAACTCTTAAAAACAAACCCATTTTCCAAGATCTTACTAATCACAAAAAGGAAGGTGACTCTGTTAAAAGCAAAATTGAATTAATTGAAAGTTCGTTCAAACAATTCTACAGTCGTCTGAAGACTGCTTGCGATAAAGGCATTGCCTATGTTTTTCAAACTGGCGTAACCCTTATTGTTATGGCCGAGTTCACTTCAGGATTTAATATTTCAACAGACTTGGCACTAAGAGAAGAATTTTGGAATCTGTATGGGTTCAAGAAGTCAGAAGTAGAAGTCCTCTTAGAAAATATTTCTGAAAATGGTTTTCCAAATGACATTAAAAATGGAATAATCAAATGGTTGGAAAATGAATATGGGGGATATTATTTTAACCCTGATCAAAAAGAATGTATATTCAATACCGGTAGTATTTTATATAGTATTAAGATGCTAATTGGAAGAATAAAACATATAGAATATTGCAAGGATACTTCAATAATTATTAAAAAGCTTCTTCGATTTCCTCCTGATCCACACACATTGCCCTCTCAAACAACACTGGACTTAATTGTAGACAACCCCTCGGGTAAATCAATACTTACTGAAGCGATCGGACAATTTTCTCTTGAATCTAAAAATGGTATCGAACAACGATTTCGACTTGCGAACATTCGTGAACTGGCCACAGATCGTACCCCATTGTTGTCTTTCTTGTTCTATACCGGAGCTCTTACCTATCAACCAAACGGTTTATGTTTCAGTTTTCGGATTCCGAATAATATTTCAAAAAGAGAATTCATAGCAGAAGCTCTCAAAATTCATGAATGGAAAGATGATGATTTAACACCTGTTCGACAATGTTTACAGATTTTGGAGGGAAACGATGATATCGATCCATTATGTCGATTTGTTGAAGAATTATTACTTAAACCCTTGAAAGACAATAGTATTGTACACTCCAACGAGGAAGTATTAAAGCAAACGTTTTTAGATACTTTGATTCTGACTTTACATGCTGACATTGAACCAGAGTTTCAAGTCTGTTTTAATAGCAAATATTCATGCGGGAAGGCTATAGATTTAGTAAAAACCAGCACGGGAAAACGAATTGCAATTGAGTTTGACAATATTAAGATGGAATGTATAAAGTTAGATGGAATTCATGATAGTTGGCAAGGGGCTACTCGAATCTCGCTATCATTAATGAAAAAATCCGAGGACGAAATTTTAAATCTTGAAATCAGTGATCATTACCGGTCAAATCAAAAAACAGTCCGTGAAGTTTTGGATTCGAAGATTAGAAAGAAATGCAACGATTATTTAGAACCATTGAAAAATCGACGAGATGCAGATTTGAAGTGCATGTTTGTTGTTTTG
This sequence comes from Funneliformis mosseae, assembly GCA_910592005.1. Lineage (NCBI taxonomy): Eukaryota > Fungi > Glomeromycota > Glomeromycetes > Glomerales > Glomeraceae > Funneliformis > Funneliformis mosseae. The sequence goes on along the minus strand of CAJVPP010000439.1, from coordinate 16,348 downwards.
AGAGTCGGTTTACATCGTCTAATTAGCAGGAGGGTTTATTGAGTTATATTTTATATTAACCATTGAAAAAAGATTTTAATTTTATGTATGCGTGATAAGTGGTGGGCACAGTTCATCGAAAAATAAAAAATGTATGCACCAATATAATTGTATTATGCTATTAACCTTCTCATACACGATTCAGGAAAATAAAAATTCAGACTTGCACACTAATACACACAAATATGTATACTCGATTACGAAAATGCAATAAATTTTTTTATTTTGCCATTCCGCAAGCAACCAATATGCGGTTATACATCATTGAACATTCATCCTCTTATGAAATCATGGCGCATACTTTCGGTTTTTCAACTTGATCAAAATAATAACAATATGTATATTTGTACAGAAAAAAAATACAATATTATAAATTCATTTGAAGTTTTAACTCTATTCAGTGGGACCCAATTCTCGAAGATGCTCTGGAATAGCTACATATGGGTCTTCGTAATACCAAACATACCTTAATACAATCCAATTCTCTTCACACAATTTCTTTTTTAATTGATCCCGATATAACTGTTTGTTAAATCCATTCTGATCTCGATGAAAGAATTCTACATAACGCTCATGTTGTTCTCCTTGGACTTCAATTGCAAGACCATATTCTGGATAATAAATGTCAAGTTCTAATCCATATGGATATTCTGATGTTTTAAGAAATCAGGTTTCCGAATTTTTGATGAAGGTCCTAAATACTCGGTAATTATTTTTAACACAGATCTTCATATTTATTTTGACAAAATGGACACCACCTATTATGTTTTATATGATTCAAATTTGCGTTCCATTCATGCCCTTTTAGCACAACGCCATTGTAACGGAACCTGGCAATTGACATACTTTTCTGAAAGGCAGTTACCATTTTTACTATAAGCAATTTGTTTAGCTTCTTCAATAGTAGACCGAATATTACCTGCACAATGTGGACACCAGGTATTAGTATTTTTTACATGATTTAAATTTGCATACCATGTGTGTCCCTTAATACAACGCCATAATAAAGGTAAACGAATATTAACAAATGTTTTTGATAGACACTCGCCATTTCTATTATGCGCTACTTGTTTTGCGTCTTCAAGAGTACGACGGCCTACACGTGAACACCATGGACACCAATTTCTATCTTTTACATTACTAAGTTGAGCTTTCCATTTATGGTTTTTAGCACAACTCCATTCTAGGGGGATCTGATTCATTTCGTCGACAATTATTTCTCGACAATTATTTCGTCGAAAATTCATTTCGTCCGACAATTTGACTATTTTTGGTGTTTATAATAATTGATAATAATCATTGTTTTTAAAAATTGTGAATCAGATGAATTCCTTTTAAAGATTTTTGCTTTTTATTAGGTAATAATACATCATCATGATGCTTTCTTTTTCCAACATTTATTATTTTTCTTTCTTCATGGTAAATTTCATAGGTAATCTTTTCTTTTCTTAGATAAACTTCCAGTGTTTGAGTATCTTTTATTTTGAATATGTAAGGAGCAATTTTTTCACCTTGTTCCTTTTTTAGAATACTTCTAATGGTGTAATTCTTTGGTTCCATGGTAGACCTAATGTAAATTAACTTCATATTAACTATTTTTATGTAGAGGTAATTCTTAAGATAACAAATGGGATATTATAAAACTGTTAATTATGATCACATTACAAATGACTAAATTTTGATCTCTGAATCTTTGATAATTACAAATGTTCACTTTGTCTGGTTTTGTTGCAGTATGCCCCATATATTAGAAAAGCTTCTATCAGCTTTAGAATCTTAATTTCGATATTATATTTTAAAGCTCTGTATGGGTTCTTCATCTTCAGAAAGCATATTGATTTTTATTAATATATTAGAAATGGTTCTAACAGCTTTAGAATCTTAATTTCTATATCAATTTTTCAGTTATATTTATTAAATCTAATGAAAAATTATTATATCAGGAATTGTTTCTGCATGAGTTAGCTCTTTAAATTGCATATTAATTACTTAAGTCTAACCAAAATAAGTCTAACGGTTCTTATTACCCTATAAATAAATCTAATAAAAAATTAAGTCTAACGAAAATAAGTCTAATGGTCCTTATTACTCTATAAATAAATCTAACGATTATCTTAAGTCTAACGAATAATAATAAAATAAATCTAACGAAAAAATAAGTCTAACGAGATTTTTGTCCTAACTTTTCCTTAATCAAGAATGGGTTCAATGCAAGCTAGCTACTAAAAATCATATTATATAAAAGTCTAACGAAATGTCACCCCTGCAAAATCTATAAAATTGTCCTAACTTTCCTTAGGTAAGAATAGACTTAACATAGGCTAGCTTATCAAATAGCATAAAACTTTAACGAAAAAATTTAAGTCTAACTATTCCGCCTTGCTGAGAATTTTATAAGTTTAACAAAAAATATATATCAGGAATTGGCTTCGCGTTAGCTAACTTCTTATCTATTACATTATTTATTTAAGTTTAACGATTCTGCCCTGCCAGAAAATTTATTAAATCTAACGAAAAAACAATATCTTTCTATAAAATCCATAGAATTGTCTAAGAACGGTGGGAAGGGTAAGAAAAAACTATATCTACATTACCATTCTGAAGTTCTATGAACAAGGGGGAGGCAAATGTTCATTGAATATTATGCTTCAAATTCTAGCAAAATTTAGATAAAGAGAGCTGAAATAATCTTTTCGTTTATTCTAGCTGACATCTATCACAATATTTTCCCTCTTCTAGTTTTATCAGATAGAGGTATTCCTTATAAAGAGAAATATTAAGATTTGCAAGCGCATTATTATAGGCAAGCATTATTTCCTCATAAGTTTTTTCTCGTGTTCAGATTAGTCTTTCACGTATCTCAGATTGAAGTCTTTCATGTATCTCTAATTGAAGACTTTCTGATCGAAGCCTATCATAAAACTGAATAACATAATAGCCTCTGACATGATCTGGACATCGGTCACAAGCAGAAGCAGTTGGCTTATCACAATCAGAACATGGTAACCATTTTTTAATTTCTAATAAAATCGACATTCAGCAGACCTATTAGAAACTCTCTCTTAAACCTTTCCAGTATTGCAGAGAAATTGGCAGGAATATTTACTGATCATTCTATTTTATATTACTAAATATTGAAAGAATAATTAATAAATAGTTAATGCTTCAGTTTCAGAAAGATAACTAGAACCATTTTGGTAAGCCTGCAAATGCCGTTTTCACTAAATCGAAAAGTAATAGGTATATAGGAAATAAATAATTAAAGAAAAAATTATATAAGCAAGTAATAGCGTGATAGTTAGAGTTAACTAATATACCAAATGTCTAATACTTACCCAGAATATATAGAAGAATTTAGTATAAAGATTGCTGATTTCAATCTGATTAATCCTACTGCCTATATATCTTTACCAGAAACTTTGCCAAAATGTAATAATGAAATTATTAATATTCAAAATAATGATAACTAGTGTTTCAGTTAGAGTGTTTTAGAAGTTTTGCATCCAATTAAAGTTCATCTAAAAAGAAATCTACATTGGCTATATGGAGATTTTGTGGAGGAGCTTAATATAAATGATATTCCAGTTCCAGTGCCAGTCTCAATACCAGTTTATAAAAAGTTCGAAGAAAATAATTCTGAAATCAGTCTATATGTCTATGAATGACACAACCAAAACAAATATCTTAACTTTCACTATATTTCAGAAAAAAGAGGGGATGAATATAAGCAAGTAAATCTTCTAATAATTACGGAAGAAAAAAGAAGTCACTACTGTATTATCAAAGATTTACATAAGCTAGTATATAATCATAACAAACATAAAGGGCGAAAATACATTTGTCGTTATTGTTTTCATGTATACTCTTCAGAGATAAGATATAATGAACATTCACCAAAATGCAAAGGTCTAAATAATGCCTTCCAGTGATTACAAATGCCAGTTAAGAATAGGAGTATCAAAGCTTTTTATAACCATAAATATATGCAATCAAATCCATATTGCATTTTCTAGGATCTAGAAATATTAACCGAAAAGTTAATTCCCGAAGAGAAGATGAAGTTAACCCATACTGAAAGATTACAGATGCATAAGCTGTGTGACTATTACTATGTAATTATTCATATAGATAGTTTACTCAACTATGAAATCATAAGTCAAGATTTATATAGGGATCTAGATGCGCTTGAAAGATTCATTACAAAAATCGAGAAGGAGCTGGCAAACATACAGGAGGACTTATCTGCGTTTGCAAAAATGATAATAGTATCAAGAGATCTTAAAGCATACAATGAGACGACAGAATGCTAGATTTGCAAGAGACCTTTTTTAAAACTAGCACCAGAGATATTACAAAAACTCAAAGAAGCAAAGCATAATTTATTAAAAATCAAAGAATGGAAAACATGCATGAAAAAAGAACATAAGAGGTATAAAAAGATACTGAAAAGCTTTAAGTATACTTAATCGAAAAGTAAAAGATCATGATCATATAAATGAAAAGTACTGAAACTCAGCTCATGACTCTTGTAATAAAAATTGCGAATAGACTCTTTCGAAATCAAAGTGCCTCTTATATGTCATAATTTTCAGGGATATGACTCTCATCCGCTTATGAAAGTTGTGAGCAAGTTCACAGCTAATAAGCTAAATTGCATTCCAGAAAATATAGGAAAGTACAAAACTATAGACGTTAGTCAGCTCTGATTTCTTGATAGCTTTCAGCATATGAGAATGGAATTAGATAAATTAGTAGAATGTCTAGAAGGAAAGCTTGAAAAATTCCCTTAACTGTTAAGTACTTTACTGAGAAAGGCTAATCAATAGATAAGATTAAACTTCTTTTTCGAAAGGGCATTTTCCTATACGACTGGACAAATGTATGAGAAAAATTTGACAGAACAAGCCTACTACCTAGAAAGGATTTCTATTTGCTTCTTAGCCAACAAAATATTAGTAAAGAGAATTATGAACATGCTTAAAAGTATGGCAGGAATTTGAGATGAAGAATTTTGGAGAATATCATGACTTATATCTTGAAACTGATATACTTTTACTTGTAGACGTTTTCATAAACTACACTATTATATGCTTAAATAATGATGGCTTAGATCTCTCTCATTACGTATCTGCATCAGGAATGTTTAATGATTCTTTATACAAAAGTAGTAGAGCTGAACTTAAGCTAATAACAAATATAAATAAGTATTTGATGGTTTAGAAGGACATTCGTGGAGGCATGACAATGGCAAGTCACCATTATGCCAAAGCTAATAATCCTAAATATCCTGATTACAATCCAGGCAAACCAATATCTTAGATCTTATATGACAATATGAATGCTTTATATTCAGATGCGATGACCCAATATATGCATGCCTACAGAAATATTGGGAAAAATAAGCCCAGAACAGATTCTAGATATACAAAACATTGCATTAGATGCTGAAATAGAATATACATTGGAAGTTGATCTAGAAGCCCCAGTGCACTTGCATGATTTCTTTGCGAATTATCCTTTAGCATCAGAAAAGCAGATAGTTTCAGAAGAATGGTTAGCTTGCATAATGAAAGATTAGTACATGATAAAGAAGTTGGGGTGAAAAATATATAATAAGAGAAAAGCTTGTCTAAACTCTTTATTCCAAAAAGAACTACGTGGTCTATTATTGTGCACTCCAGTTATACATGAAAATGGGGATGAAAGTTACAAAGATTCATGAAGAATTAAAATTCAGACAGTCTCTATAGATGAAAGAATATATTGAGAAAAATATTCATAAACGCAAAATAGCTAAGGCCATTAGAATGAGTTTGGAGTTATGTACTATAAGTTAAAAAATAATACAGTCTTCGGCAAACAGATGGAGAATATCTGTAAACATATGAGAGTAGAATTACTCTAAACAGAAGAGGATAAAAAAATCAGACGCCTAGCAAGTTCACCATTATATGTAGGCTTTAAAGCATTTGAAGGGGGAATTACAGCAGTTCATATGTTAAAAAATACAGTAACTCTAAACAAACCAATCTATGTAAGGCAGACAATTCTCGACATTAGCAAAGCTATAATATTTAACTTTTAGTACGGTTACATAAAGTTTCATTATAAAGATAAGGCCTATCTACTTTATACAGATATAGACTCGCTCATAATGTGAATAGAAACTGAAGACATCTATAAAGATCGAGCAGAAAGACCAGACATTTTTGATATTAACTATTTAAGAGACTTGTTTCTAATGAAGGATGAGACAAAAGAGGATTCAATAGGTGAATCAGTATGCTTAAAGCCAAAAAAGTATTCAGTTCTTCTAGCAGGTCATGATTCTAAAACTCCTGAAACAGATGCAGATTTCAAAAAAGAGTTAGAAGAAGAAGAATTTAGAAAATCTCAGGGTGTAAAGTATTGGGAGAAAAAGTATGGCATTCAGAAGGCAAAGGGTGTAAAGAAATGCGTGATCAAAAAGGAGCTTCAACATGACAAGTTCCTAGAATATCTTAAGAATAAGAAACTAACTCAGTATGATATGTATAGTTTATGCAGTTACGATCATCAAATATATCTGGAGAGGGTAAATAAGATAGGGCTGAATTCATATGATAACAAGAGTTGAATCTTACTTGATGGAATTTGAACTTTCTCCTATAGACATTGGCGAATTGGACTATATAAATACCTGATAGTATCTGAAATATCTCTTAAGGAAGCAGAAGAAAGGGCTATGAAAGCTAAACTTTATATCAAAACATAGATTCTTTATAACAAATATTCTTTTGTGTAAAAAAATTATTAAAGAATATAAATTTATTAATTAAAGTTTTTCTATTGTTATAGTAGAAACAATACAAAAAATGGTTGATTAAAGATATAAAGCTTGTGCAAATCAAAGTCATAAAAACTGCATTGCGAAAAGGCAAAAAATATGATAATCTTGCGAAAAACTATGAAGACTATCTAAAGAAATTGCAAGCTGAAAAGAAACTGAATGACTATATTAAGACAAACGCAGTCAAGATATTTTCCAATGAAGAGGCATACACTCTAAGGCTAGAAAATTATCGCAAAAGGTATATAGATAATAATCTATGTGCTAGTCTAAAGGAATTATATGAGCTTTATTATGATATAGTCAAGGGGGAGACTCGCAAAAGATCAGATGATAAAATAGAACAAATGCTCAAAACAATATCAATTTAACTGTCTTCTGGCAAAGCTTTTTTTTAATCTAGACTAGTGAATGGTGAATATATAGGGAAGACAAGTTACAGCATTAACATGAATATTATATATTTTTTCTGATGTATAAGCAAGAAGGTAGGGAAGTCACTATGCATACATTAATATTATTTTTTTAATTAAGAATATAGGCTCCTATAACAAAGTATGGGGTTTATTAGCAATTTGCATAATATGAAAAGCTTAGATGAAATTATAGAAAATGCAAATAAAAATATTAAAAAGGTGTTTCTAGCAGGGGGTTGCATCTGAATTTTGATAAGAAGCCTATATAATTGGTCTTAAATTAATATTAGATAGATTGGCACAGGAGCTAGAGTTTGCGTAAAAAGATGGTAGTTCTTCTAAGCCAGCCAGTTTGAAGTGGTGAATATTGTAAACAGTCACTACCATAGCTAGACTAGTGATATGATGCATATATTCAGTATTTTACATAATTATTTTTTGCATATACTAAAAAAAAACTATGTATGCTAACTAGTACTTTATTTTTTATTAAGTATAATTGCTCTATTAGCAAAATGTCAGATGACGAAACAGATAAAGGTTATAATGAATTTATCAAAAAATATGGATCGAGATATGAATAGGATAATGAAGGGAATCCTGAATTTATATCAGAATAACAAGACTAAGAAGATCTATTTTATGAAATCAAAATCTATTAGAAGACAAAGGCAGTCAGGCATTGGAGGAGAAAACACTTAAATGATTTGTATATAGTCTGCCCAGTGTAAGAAATCTAATGTCATTATTCTATGTACTTTTACAATCTGATGCTATTTATCTTTTACAAATATTAAGTCTGATAGAATTGCCATATTATTCGCTTGAACTTTGAGAGGAAATATGACCAGATGGTATTGATAAAAATGAGATTAAAGTAGATGACAATACAGATAAGGTAGATAAGTTCTGGTATAGGTTATTGCTTCAAGGTGAAGACTTAATAGTGGATTATTATTCGAAGATAAAGAGATGTAACAATGTTATCAAGCTCTGTAAAAATTATCTTAGAGAAGTATTCCATAAAGGATTGTTACCAAAAAGTCAAAAGTATATCACAAGATTTATATATTATTATGATCACGATCTTGATTCTGATAAAATGGTAGAAATGCTTATTCAAGCTGAAAAGAAAAATGTATCTAATTTTATTACTGCATTTAGTGATTATCTTAGTCAGACTAATAATGTTCAGATTTTGACCCAATCTGGATTTTCTAATAATAATTTCCCTGAAGGTGCTTTGATTATTTCTGCTTTTTTAAATCTAGAATTAATGAGATCCTATATGCAGGGGTGATACACTACCAATCTAGCTAGTCCAGAGCAGTGACCACCAGCTCAGAAGAATTTACTGAATCACAGATTGTGTAACAAAAAAATATAGATTAGCTAACCTGTTCTAAACATGGGCACTATCTGGTACTAGATAGATTTTTGACGAATATTTCATATAATTGTTGAGGAGAGACCTTTGGAAATAATGGAAACCCTTTTCTGATAGAATAAAACATTTTTACCCCTTTATTGATAAATTTCTGTATTAGCACTTTGAAATATCTTCTAAGGAACTGTGAAACTCTTCAAACTTTTGGAGATATACTCTTGCATTTTTATCAGTCTTTTCTGCTCCTTCTTGGTTAGAATAACTAACAATACCAAGTTTTTCTTGAATTGCTATTATATCATCTTCCAAATACATAAGCAAATTAAATATCTTCCTCAATGAAATATCTGTAGAAGCTTCATTGCTTCGATATTCCACTTCTAGAACAGGATTATCATCAATGTTGAGATTCTCCTGTATTGATATTAAATCCCTACCAATTCTAATAACAATTTGTACGAATCAGCAAGTGTTTTCCCCATAAGCTTAGAATCTGGAGGCACTGCCAACTGATTTGTATTCCCACTAATACCAAGTTTTTCCTGAATAGCTATTATATCCTTCTTCCTATATAAAAACACTCCATAAAACTGAACAAGCGTTTTGGTATTAATGTTCACCATAATTGCCATAATAAAGTAATATATTTAATAAGGAAATCTTGTGTTCAGAATATTGATCATCAACTGAAGCGATGATCTTTAGCTCAGAAGAATTTGCTGAGCCATGCACAGTGCTTTCAGCTAAATTGTGTGACAAAAATAGGTTGATCACATAATAGGTTTGTGTGATATTTTTGCATATTAATTTCACGTATATATATATGCTAACTAGTACCTTTATTTTTTTCTTAACAAATGTGAGAAAAATGTGAAAAGGGGTCTACATGTAACACAGGACTTACCATAAAAGTAAATACTGATGACAAAAGCATATGTTATGAAAGGCTGAGGGACACATAATTTTGAGAATTACCAGATGTAAGACTGAGTATGTGTCTTTCTAGTAGATCTACATGTGAAAAAGTATAAGAATTACATTTGCATGTGTTTTTATAGGGCTCTTAACATCATATGACAATGCTAATCACTATTTTTACCTCCTTATCATTTTCCTAACAGCAAGATATAAAGCATATAAAAGTATATGAAAGTTCAGCTAACCTTTTCGCAAAAATTTAAGGTATGTATACCAGAAGTTATATATATATGAGAGCGAGTTTTTTTCACTATAGGTTCATGAATTTAGGAATCAAGATGTCTTCTGATGCAGATAATATCATTCTCCAATGTCTTATTGTTCCTTGTGAAGAACTTCATGTTCTTTCACGTAATCAAGTTATACAAACAGTTACAGTTGGCAGAAGCTAAGCAGTTAGCGTACTTGAAGCTACAATTTAAAGCAGATTAGGAATACCCTTCAATACTATTCGCCTAAAAATTCATTAAGTTTATTCTAGTGAGATACCTATGTAACTGCGGGATTTGATTTTCACTTTTTTTAATGAACAATTTTAAGCAAACTATTTTCATATCGTCATTCAATCCTCCTTAGACTCAGAATAATTTTCTTATATCATGTAACAATATAGTCATGCAAATCGCCTTAATAAACAATTTTTATGTATTGTAGGTCGGCTACTGGCAACATTTTTTATTTCATAAATAAAGTATTATTTTATCAAACGTATATGAGAAATGAATCACATGAAATGGTAATTCTTATACAACATAAAAATCTATATTAATGACCAGTATTCTCTTTCCCAAACAGAAATATTTTTTATCTTACTCCAGAAAGTAACACTATTTTTGTCTGAGCCTAATAACCATATAAAAAACGCTATATCTGAAACTAGTACACCTTATACTTTAGCTTCCACTTCTACTACTGTTGTTGTAAATGAGACGGTCTCGCTGGTGAATGAAATTAAGAAATATGATATGGCTAAGCTTATAGAATTTTTGCAGGAACAGAGCTTAGGTCTTAGTGAGACGGCTATTAAAATTTTAGAAAAAGAAGAGATTAATGGCCGTACCTTCTTCAAGATAACTAAAGAAGAGCTTGAGCATCATGAAATGAAATTGGGACCTGCAACAGCTCTCGTAAATTTCGCTAAGAACTGAAATGATAAAAAATTAAAATTGTTTTCCTTATATAAGAGTTTGAAAGAAGTGTTGAAGAAATATGGCATTGACTCAAATGATACGGACACTATCTCACTATTTTCTCTACAAACTCACGAAATTAAAAATTCCAATAAGCACTTCGAGTATTGTATGGCAGAAATTTTAGTTAGGCTAAAAAATTATGGGTCTTTGGTCATGAATAGTTTAGAAGCTATGCGCAATAAGTATGTTGTAACGATTCTTCATATTATAATCAATATTACAACAGATTCTATAGGGGAAGAGCTCAGCATAAGACTTAAATACGAAGTAATTGGTGATGATAGCACAGGACAGATTAACTTCGCAATCAAGGTATTATGTTAATTTTTTTTCAGGAGCTGTCAATTTTCTGACATTTTTTCGAAGATATACTAATACTATACTTGTATTTTAGAAAGCTGAGAATCTTATTTGTGTTACTGAAGACAAACCAGAGTGAAATCTAATCAAGGGTTTGGCTCAGAATATTAAACAACTAGAGAGCTCATGCCAAACGAATTTGAGAAAATGGAAGTGGGAAGATGATGATGATTTCAATTATCTGTATGGCGTTGTTACTACAGCTCAGTACTGGCACTTTCTACTCTATACTTTAGGGAACATTTTACAAGGCAGTAAGTTACTATTTAGCATTGAATTTTTTAAAGATGCTTTGGTTAAAAAGTCTATAAAATATTAAACGTTATGTAATAGTGTTAAAAAGGTGTTAGGCGTAGTGGTAGGATTATTAAAGGATAGGACATGTGCGGAAGATGATCCTCTCTCAAAGAAAAAGGCTAGAATAAAGAAATATCATTTAAAAAAATAAAATATATGTTATATAGATGTCATGTATCACAGACTACGTTTTGAACTTTGTATTTATTTTTTGCATATATTAATAAAAAATTTTCTTGGCAAATTTTGCTTACGGGCTGTGAGGAAAAATCATAATATGATATTTTTTTATTTTAAATGCTTATATACAGTATATTAGTTATATATATAGATTATGTCATTGGAGCTTGAATTATTGAAACAGTATATCACTGAACTTAAAGCTAAGAACGTCAAGCTTGAGGCTAAGAAAGTTGAGATTAAGGTCAGGAATGCTGAACTTCTAAAGCAGGTTATGAAGAAAAATGCCAAATGTGATGTTGAAAATACTGAACTCAAGTCTAGAGTTAGGAAGCTTGAGGCTAGACTTGCAATATTAGAACAGGATGTTACTGAAGTAAATGGGCAACCACAGAATAATAAGGAAGTGATAGCAGAGGTATCAGCCATTGATATATCTGACTCTGTAATAGACCAGTAAAATGATGTCAATACTAAATCAATAGAAGATAAGGAAATAGGTAATTTTATTCCTAAAGAATCTGCCAACGTATCTGATTCAGTTATAGCTTAACCCAAACAGTGTAAACTCCCACAGATCGAAGAGGTGATCACTAAAGTGAATCATCAAGGGAAATCATTAGAGGATAGGAAAACAGATGCTTTCTTGGATGAGATGCATAAAAAAAAAGTTAGTAATAATATTAGGCAGAGGAAGCAGGAAAAAAGCTTCAGGGTGAATTAATTGTCTAGGAATCATTTCTAGCAATTAACACTAGTTGTATAATAGACCTCTCTACGACTAGCACTGAACTTGTAACTCTTTCAGAACAGGTAGTCGAAGAATCGATTCCAAAGGAATTATCTGCAGAGTCAGCGATGTCCTGTGAGTTTTCTGGAAAAAAGCAAAGCACTCTGTCCCAAAAAATCCTTTATAATCAGAAAGTAAAACAAGATTTAATATGTAAATTACTTGAATTTATTAGATGTCATGATTCCACATCCTTACCGAATTCTATATCTAGCAAATATATTTCAGATATTCCAGTTGACGCTAACATAACTTCAGGTTCTGTATCTCATTTAGCTCATTTATTTGACAAGGCTGAAAAAACTGGTTGGAAAGAAAAATTACGATAGTATTACTATAATGAGGAATATGAAAAAAGGTTGTAACCCTTAGTTCTGAAAATAATATTAGTGATCAAATGGCAAGAATGCAGATTTATGATGAAATGGAGCTGTATCTTTCCGGTAAAAAAAGAGTATTTGCGTAAGATGACACAAAAGGCTAAAAATATCTATACATTGTTCAAAGAAATAGGAATAGATAAAATTGGAGTAGTTACATCTAGCACTGATGCGATCTCTAGGCTAACTGATGCATAAATCCAGAATATAATAAATCTTTATACTGATGAACTAACCAAATCTCAAAAATTGATCAGCGTGAACAATTATTCACATGCACATGAACTACTGGCTGAGTCTGGATCAAAAAAATCACTAGATATCGGAATAAGCACTCTACCTAAATCAAAAACCAATCAGACTAATGTATGAGCCCAATCTAAACCAACTTATGATTGCACTGATTTTTGTAACAAAACATTGGATCAATATTCCAACTTATATAGAGAATATAGTAGTGAAAACTTCGATTATTATGGTATTACTAATGAGACATCATGCCCATTATGCAGTTTAGATCATGATGATGAGGAAAGTATAGAAGGTATGTATAAATCTGGATCTTACTTTATTAAATGTGAACAGCGTGAAATTGAGATAACTGCATAGTCTCATTATTTTATAATATATTCTATTACTCACGCTTCATTGTATGATATTTTTTTTAGGACTAATTATGTCGACTATACCTAATTTAAATTAATCTGTAATCATAGAAAAAAGGAAACATGACCAAGTCTGATAAAGTATTAACCTCTGAATATCTGGATTGGCATGCCAAATTAACTGATTTACCAAGTGTTTTGACAGATAGGGTTCGGTCCAGCTTATACAAAAAATATAAAAAAGAAACTGGGCATGAACCATGGCAATTATCAGAAGGTCACCTTCTCATAAATTCAAAGCCAGAAAACAAAGTATCCGATTTATCTTTTTCTGAGCAATGTGAAGAAAAAGGGCCTATTACCTTCAAAGCAAAACCTGATTCAGAGTTAATTATCAAATCTGTGTTAGAGCACTTCCCATACTTGAAATTCCGAATAGTTTTAGAGGGATTGATAATTATGATTTTACATCACCTCAGCCGTGGAGCTCATCGTGTCCTATTTGTGATGGAAAACATGGAAATTATGGATTACATGGCTCATAGTACTGCGAAAATGGGAATCAGTTCCCTTATGATCCTGAATTAGCGAAGTTGTATTCTCAGGATAAGTTGGAATATTGTCTTACCTGCAACACTTCAAGCAATAAACTCAAGTACGTGATCGTAGCATAGGCCAGTCATGTATTTATTTTCTTCCCAAAGGTTCCAGCACAATAAAGATATAAATTAGTATACAAATTAATTATTGTTAACGTAACGAAATGATGTATTATACTCTTTATTGATACAGTATATACAGTCACAATGATACAATACGTATATTTTTGGAGTCTAAATAAAATATACAGGATAGATAAAAAAATTACAGTATATAAAATACATCACAGTCACAATGATACAATACATATATTTTCGTGAGAAAGGGGAGTCTACGTAAAATATACAGGATAGATAAAAAAAATTACAGTATATAAAATACATCACAGTCACAATGATACAATACACATATTTTCGTGAGAAAGGAGAGTCTACGTAAAATATACAGGATAGATAAAAAAATTTTGAAATATTTTCTGGAATTCAAAAAGAAGGAAAACAAAAAGGCCTCCCATCAGCAGAAACTAGAGGAGGGCAATTACCTGAAGCACAACAACCTTTGGTGAAATAATTGCCTTGATCACAGCAGATACTTCCACAGCATTTAGAATTCTTTGGACAAGTAATACAACACCCGCTGTCAGAAGTACAACATGTACCCGTGTTTTGACATTGTCCTTGAGATGGTGATATCAATGCAAAGAAAATGATAGTAAAGACCAATAAAATAGTTGAATTTTTCATTGTTGTCTTAATTTTCATAAGGATGTCCTGTTTTAACATATCTGTGGTTTTTAACAAGACCAAATTAACTGAGCAAGAAGTTTTTAAATTATTCAGGTTTATAAATACGCAGAAGATATTTGGTAAAATTTCTTGCCGAAGAATCGGGGTTATGCGACATAAGATTGGCATATATATTTGCATTATTTTTTTTTCTCTAACTCGATTTGCATGTCATGTCTCTGGCTACACTATTATCATGTCAATAAAACAATATTCAGATATAGACATTTCTTCAAGCAATCATTATTTTGCATATGAGGTTTGGGGATGCATATGCTAATCTTTCGTCATTTTTATTGATTTACAAGGGATTAGCGAATGACGAAATGCAGTGTGTAATTGCTGGTAAAAATCTGGAAAATGTTTTCTCCTGCGAAATTTACAAGTGATATAAAAGAGAAAAAGAGAATGATCATTTTTCGCTTAAGACTCTTCAGCCATACACAAAGACGGTATGGATAGAACACACATCGTAACGCTCGCAAAAAATATCCTCCGTTATACTAGCACCTTTTCTACGCATATCGGTATTCCAGATGTGAATCTATGCTCATTATGTGAAAAAGAGATTTATTCACTTGCATCGAACCCGTCATACAAAGAATTTACCATAGCTTCATGTGGACACATTTTTCACCAGAAGTATCTCGAAAAGTATCTGATGATTATAATAGAGATATTGAAACTTTTCTCTCACCGGATCTTTTTAAGGAAAAGGGATCGCAAGACAAACCTTTAACTACTGATGAAATATCACATCTATGCCGGTGGATTCAGAAAATGCAACTCCTGTGGATGAGGATTCCAATGTAACTGTTATGAAGGAGTTAGGATTATTAGGCAGAGAGAAACAAAGTTCGTCTAGGACTGCTGACGTCGCTAAAGAAACTTCTGACTGGGCAACTAACCCTATTAAGGTTGTTAGCACTATACCTGGCAATTCCAACAATTTGGATGACTCAATTTCAAAGGACTCTAGCGGACAAATCTAACGCTCTATATGTGAGAAATGCTCTAAAGCTATCACCATAGATTTTCAGAAAGATACCGTCTTTTTATCCTGTAATCACGCTGTGCATTTAGATTGTATTAACGATCTATGCAAAAGGTATCCTACCTGCTCAGCCGAAGATTTGGAATCATTTCCAGTAGAACAGGCTTCAAGTACTACACAGAAAAAACGTACTAGGGAAGATAATAACAAATCATGCGAAACGCTTCTCAGCTCCACATCTACTTTCAGAAAAAAGGCAAAGAAGACTAAGAAGCCTATTAATCGGGATCAATTCCCTACATTGCAAAGACTGATTAGAGAATTGACTACTACTGATCCTGAAGATGAAGAAATTTTACAAACTGAACCCGCCTCTGAATCGAACAATGACTCAAATGTCTTCCTCAACCTATATAATAAGATTGTTGCCGGTGAAGAATTACTTTGATTTCGGGAAAGCAATGAAGAAAAGGTATGATCATTATAGATTGAATCATGAACATTTGGCGTCTCAA
>CAJVPP010000438.1:0-32385 GCA_910592005.1 Funneliformis mosseae | reverse complement strand
ACTACTAAAAAAATTTTTTTTTGCTTTATAAGCTAAATATTATTTTTTTAATAAAATAAGTTCAAATTTAACATTAATTCAAAAAAAATTTTTTTGGTAGTTTCCTCCTTTTCTATTGCAAAGAACCCATATGGTCTTCTAGTATTTGAATACTGTAACTTTAAAAAAAATTCTAAAAATCAGTTCTTATTAGCAAAAGAATATCTTAAAGAATAACTATATTTGAAAACTATCTTTTATTTGATAAATAATTTTATAAAAGCTCTTAGATTTACAATATCTTTGCTTAATCGTATTAATATTACAGACTTAAAGAAATTTATTGTAAATTTTAATTAGAATAAAAGCTTTACGTAATTTTTTATTAATTTTTGAAAATAAGAATAATTACTATCATTTAATTAATAGATAAAAATACAAAAGAAATATTAGCTATAAAAGAAGTATAATTATAGATAACTAACTTACAATTTTATTATTAAAATTTAAATCATACTATTAATAAGTATTTAAAAGATTAAAAATCTAATTACTTAAAGAATAAAGTAATAAAAGCTTACTAATAATTTGATTTTATTGAATTATTATAAATTCTAAATAATTATACTGAAAGTTTTAGTTTAGATAATAAAATTAATAAAATTATAAATATAATTAAATTATATATCTATTAATTTTAGTAGCAAAAATACCTTTTGAACTTTACTTAAATCTATCAATATTGTATATAAGAAGTATATTAGTTTTATTGTGATAATAATTTTGCAAGTTATGAGGTTATTTGTGAACAAATTCTGATATAATAAAAAGTATTAAAAGTTATTTATTTATTTAGCTTATTCACTAGTAATACTTTTAACTCAAATAATTATGATTAGAAAAAGATCAGAAATGACATAATTTTCTAAAGAAGAGAGATGATTTACCTAGAATAACATTACTATATAATTTTCTTATTTAAAAGTAATAAAAATAATAACTGAGAAAGAAGGAGGGTCAAAATTCTTAAAATCAAAATGACATAATTTCTGATACTTTTCTTATTAAAGCTATTAAAAAATGCTTAAATATGATTATAGGTATAATTATAATCATCTGCATTTTATCATTTAATACAGATTCTTATTGAATAGTTAATATTAGATTTTGATCTCAAATTAACTCAATACCATACAAATAACAATTTTTCATTATGGTGACAAACCTTTAAGAAGGATTAGAATAAAGCTGCAAATACATATATGAATCTGACATGAATGAAAAATATTATTTCAATATAATTAATTAGATATGTTATTGTCCAGCATACTCCTATAGTCTCTACCTTCTTTGCAAGCATTTAATTGCAAAAAAAAATATTTTGCCTACCTTTATAGAAAGAGTACATCACCATGATTATCTGCTTTTTTTTTTGATGTAGATAAAGTATCATCAATTTGCCAAGAAAATGATCTTTAGAAAAGATACAGGTCAAATATTATTGAAAATGATTCTACCAAAAAATCCTGTTCAAATTCTAGTAATTTGCAAAAATATAGAATTAGCAAAAAGGAATAATACAAAAGATGAAATAGAGATAAGTTGGCTCACTATAAAAAATCTTTGATTCTGCCTTGTAAAAAGCTTTGATACTCTTGTAAAACCAGTTGTTAAAGCTGTAGAAGAATGTGAAAAAAAGCTAAATGCTCATACACAAAAGTACATGGGATCAAAAATGGAAAACTTGCTTTCTGGTTGCGTTAAAAGGTTATTATAAAAGATTCATTTATTATATTTTTTTCACAATATAAAATATTAATAAAATAATATATAAAGCACTGAAAAATTTATATAAGTTCTGCATTAAAATAGAATCGTAAAAAACTAAAAAGCTTGAACAAAAAAAAAAGATTTAGATCGGCATCACATGATAGCCACTTTTCTTTTCGCCATGGCTAAGCACCCATTAAATATAATAAAGAATTGTTTAGCCTGATTTTAATTTTTGTCTATTCTATTTCTATTTTACTTAATTTTGCGATTCTTAGTTTCTTTGAAGGTGGGGACGAGGGTGGAGATGAAGGCGGATCTGGTAAATCTAAGATTTGATTATTGGAGCAAACGCGTTCAATTTGGTCAGCAGTTGACAACTTTTTAGTAAATTCGAGATCATTTGATTGTTCAGGAGTTTGCAACAGGGAAATTGTGCGAGAAATTCGTAGCTTTATTTGGAATAAAAACACTAGATCAGTAAATGTTCGTAATGATTATAAATAAGCAGACCAAAATTATACCTTGCTTGATAACACAGCCGTTATCAGCTTCAACAGATTGTCAATATTCACCGGTTCCTTGGGAACTTCTAATAGGGCTCCTTTTCGAAGACGTATCATATACCCTTTTGCATAGTCAAGGACGAATATTTGCAACATTCTCTCTGATAATAAGAGTCGTTTGTGTCATAGATATAACAATGGAAGTCATGCTTGTAGACAGTTAAACCTACCTGAATGCAAATATCCAACCATCTCGATCTGCTTCAATACTTCTGTACTTAACTCTGCTGAAAATCTTCCCAACATGTCTCGTAGCATTCTAGTCAACTTGAAACCATCTGACATAAATTTCTTATCCTTTTCACCCTGAAAAAGACGACCATGTTCCGCAGCACCGTATTCACAAAGACCTTTTTCCATGCGGAACACTCCATCACCACGGCGACCGAGTGGTTTACGTACTTGTAAAATTCTATTTTTTGCTTTGCGCTCACTACTAGCGATAGAACAAGACTCTCCCCTAAATGTTCAAACTTTATAAATTAAAACAGGAATAATTATAATAATTATTAAGTTATTCTTCAGATTACCTGATGAGTTCCACGTCCTTCAAGTTCCACATACATTGATCGATAATTGATGACCAGATGTTTGTGTCATACCACCGCTCAAGATGCGATTTCTCAAAAACACGCGGTTTTATTTCATATAGAGTCAACCTATCGAACAAGTTCTAGTAAAAAACTCCATAAAAGCATTAATGTGATATTTTGATGAAATTAAACTTACAAATTACTTATGCAGTTCCTGATCCATATATAGTCGAACTGCTCTTCCACATCATTATCAGTTTTCTTACACAGTTTGCTGACGGCTTCTCGAAGATCTTTTACATTCGTCTATAAAATAGAAAAATATTAGCATTGAGCAAGCCAGTAACTTTTTTTCGAAATACGTGCCTTTCTGTACCGCGTTATGTAACATAGAAGATCCGACTCGATTTTTGGCGATTTTTTAGAATTTTTCTCGAGAATCTCGTTCCATTCATTTGCAGAGAAGAGGTCACGAATATTTTTATCATCAGTGTCTAAAACAAATGAATGTACCAAACTGAAGCACATGCATAAAATCAATTAGTAATTGCATATGATGAAGTGTGAATTTGTAGATGATGTCTTCAACCTTGTTTCCGGATCCCAGTATCCACTTTTTTTCGTCATCAAGTCCTTTGTATGAAGATTCAAAATGCTCAATAAAATTTCTAATGTTCTCATTGCTAGTAAGATAGAGGACTGTAATAAGTAACGCGATGTTTATTATAAAGGAAATACAAATAGTTGGATAGCAAAATAGCAACCTCTCTTCCTTAGTTATTTCACTTTCCATTTCTCTTATTTTATTCTTCCGATGAAGGATTATTGATGACCAAAACATCCGAAAGTACTCTATATCTCTAAATTCACGTTTAATCTGTCAAGAAAAATACTGTTAGTGATAATTTCTAGGCAATAATTTTTAGGCTAAGGAAAGTGTGGGACTGAGGTTGATTACCCATACTCTTTTCAGGATTTACCCGTCGAGAGCTGTCCACACTTATATACGGTATACCACAACTTGTTTTTACCCGTACTCTGTTCAGGCTTTACCCGTCGAGAGCTGTCCACACATTTATACAATATACCGCAACTTGGACTGTGGTTGTTTTTACCCGTACTCTGTTCAGGATTTACCCGTCGAGAGCTGTCCACACATATATATACAGTATACCGCAACTTGGACTGAGGTTGTTATTACCCGTACTCTGTTCAGGATTTACCCGTCGAGAGCTGTCCACACATATATACAATATACCGCAACTTGGACTAAGGTTGTTTTTACCCGTACTCTGTTCAGGATTTACCCGTCGAGAGCTGTCCACACATATACCGCAACTTGGACTGTGGTTGTTATTACCCGTACTCTGTTCAGGATTTACCCGTCGAGAGCTGTCCACATACAAATATCTAATACTACTTAAACTGAGTTATTTATACCTTCTCGTTCACGTTAGTTCCCAAATGTGCAATCTCTTCTAGGAAGCGTTTGCACCATACGCTTTGCAAATTATCCCAAGTTTTTGAAAAGGGTGGGGAGATGACAATAAGGGGCCGGCTGAAGTTTAAAAACTGTATATATGATAATTCTTCTGGAGGGACATCAGCCACATAACTCTGAAGAGCTGTCAAGTAAAAATTGATTAATATAAAACTGACAATCCTTAAAATAAGAATAGATTGATTACCGGAATGACCAAGGAACTTTTCTTTGTTCAAGGATGAGAGTGATGGAAGCTCCATGGTACGAACAATACGAATAATACAAAATACAAGATTCACTTCAGAAAAAACGAAAATTTTTTGGGAGAAATTGTGAAACGCTCATTTACGCGTTTCATTTAATAGTCACTGGACATTTCCAATTCCGGAAATCAGGGGTCATACGGATTTACTGAATTTACTAATTAAATATGCAAGCTTGTCGATCGCTTTGCCCTTTCTAATAATGACACCCACTTCCTTTTCGACTACCAAATCTTATCCAAAAACTTTTGACTGTTGTTTAGATGCTGCATCAATTCTTTTCGATAATCCAAAAATCGGCAAGTAAATAAAATAAATAAAATAAAAATGTCAATATGTAATAGTTACTCGGCACGTAGTGCCGAGTAACTGTTGTATTTGCAATAAGCAATATGATTGGTTGGATTTTGCTGAGCTCCGCTCAGCAAATTCCACTTGATCATATTCTTATTGCAAATACATGTAAGGCACGGCAGTGCCGCAGTTACGAGGTCACGCAGTGCCGAGTGACTGTTTTATCGATTTACACAAAGTAGTTTAATTTAAAAACTTTATTAGACTTTTTTTTTTTTAGCTTTATTAAACTATTTTTTCATAAGAACAAATGATATTTCTTTTTTTTTTTACGCGCCTTGTTTTCCCAATAAAGTTTTTTTTCTTTTGATAATATAAATGACACAAAATATTCATCCTGAGGTAATCAATTACCCTCTATCAGCACTTGCGAAAGGTAGAATTCTTCAAAACATAATTATTTGCGTCACATGTACCTGATGAAGATCATACCATACTATCATAAAAAAAAAAAAGATCACAAATACAAGAAAGTGACGATAGTTTAAGAAATATTATAAAAATTGCACTTTCAATAAATAAATTAATAATTAGTTATTAAACTATATTAAATAATGTTATCTAATAGTAATTTACAATTTGACATAATAACAACATAAATAAAATAAATGATTAGTAACTAATTGTACTAGCAAAATCATCAAAATAGTAAATGACCGATAAATATCTTTATTAAACTTTATTTTGAACATTACATATTTTGTTTTGAAGTTATTCCACAAAAGCGATTAATATTATCATGAAAATCGACTTCGCTTTGAAGTTCGAGCTAAATAATTTTAGTTTTATATATACTGAAATAGAGCTAAATACATAATTTGTAATTATCTCACGAATTATTCCTTTAACAGTGGCGTTGTTAAGGTTATGAAAGGACTTTAACGCGAGAAGTTGTGGTATTTTTTTTTAAAATGGAATGGTAGTAAAAAACTGTAACGTTGAATTTCTAAGCCACCGATTATCGGTGTACATTGAAAAAAAATTTTCAGTATTTTGTTTTACCTAGATATTAATTTTTTCTTCATCGGGGTGAAGAAATATTATTTAATTGTATAGCTTTCCTGGATTTGAGATTTAAACGATAAGCTATATAGAGATGCGAATAGCCGGGTAACTTCGTCCCCCGATCATCCACTCCGTTAAAATGCTCAAAATATAAGATTAAATTTTTAAAGCAAATTAAATTATTTACATTTTTTTTTTTCATTTCAAAAATCCTTTAATTACAAAATAAAAAAGTCCTGTCAAAGTCCAAGCCGAGATCTTAAAATAAAAGTTATTAACATTTAAAGACAGAAACTCGCGATTTTAAATCCCAAAAAGTTTTTAAGTTGAAACTGAAACTTAAATAGTTAAAAAAAATTTATCAAGGTAAAAATTTAAGAATTAAAACGTCAAAAAAGCAAGAGAATTTAATACCTTTAGTACCACGTCAAAAATTAATGAACGTGTAAAAGCATATCTCATATTGTCCAAAGTGACTTCTTCGCCTTTAAGATTGCATTTCTTCTGAAATTTCAACAATTTTTATAGTTTCCAAAGTTGATTACTTAAGATTGAATATTATTTATTTATACGATTCTTAAAAATTCAGTTTATTGATAATAATTCTAATACATCAATAATAATAATAAATACTAAAGATACTAATAATAATAAAGATAAATAATAAAAAAGGCAAAATAATGAAACAAAATAAAGAAAAAGAAAAAAGGAAAATATTAAAATCTCTCAAATAACTTCTATCGATTATTATTTCTATTAGTAAAACTCAATAGTTGGTGGAGTTGCAATTTTGCATATATTAATAATAATTCATTTAGTTTCTTTTTAAATGAAGGGAATGAATTTTTACTTTTCCTCTTAATATTTTTCGTTTAAGAGTAAGTTCGAATATGCTTTGAGTTTAATTTTTAAATAAAATTTTTTTTTTTGAACCAGACCTTGTCTGATTCTTTAAAACAGATTCTAAATTTTTTTTTTGAACCAGACTTTGTCTGATTCTTTAAAACAGAACCAGACATTGTCTGATCCTTTTAAACAGATTTTAAAATTTTTTTTTGAACCAGACTTTTGTCTGATCCTTTAAAACTTTTATAAAATACAACTGTATTGATTACGTTGATAAATTCGTCTTTATCATTTATCTTCAAATAATTATTGATATAAATATTAATTTTTTGATGTAAATTTTTTATTGTTCGTGGAATTGATAAAAGGTATAAACAGTTGGGTAATTGTCTTGAATTTGTAAAAGTTAAATTAGATTGAAGTGTTAACATGATTATTTTTAGGTAAAAAATATAAAAATTTTTATCGAAAAATGATAGTCTTTTTATAAGAAAATTACACAAAAAGCAATTGTAAATAAATTCGGACGAAAAAAAAAAAAAAGATTATACAAACTTTTTTAAGGATAAATTAAAATAATACAACAATAATGATCGATTAAAAACCCATTGTCAAATACTTTATTATTATTAAAATGAATAGTTTATTATTGTTATTATTGTTATGTACGAAAACAAGAGTTTATTTTAATTTGAATCAATTACCAAACATATAAATTCTATATGGTCTTTTGTGAATGACAAAAAACTGTTGATAATCTCTAAGAAATCGATGATTAGGAACAATATAACATCTGCTTCTATTCTTACGATGGCGAATTAAGTTTCACATGCTTGTGTAGATTAATTCTTTTTTTTGACAAAAATTCCCATTCAAATTATTTTATATACATGTACATTTAGTTAAAAGATTCATGGAATTAAATTAAGATGATTGATTACGGGATAACGATTTCCCATTTTTGATAGAAAGAATTTCCGCTGTTGGTTTGGGCCATATGATCGGTTGATCAGATTAGTATGCAAGAATATCCCAAACTACCTATCGCCAACTTATGCTTTCGTTCATCCGAACTTTTCATTTTTGAAAATTACGCTCGGATTATTTTTGAACTTTTGGTGTAACGTGACTTAATTCCATGGTTTGCGTAACTTGTGGTTCTGTCACGAGTTCATCATCATGTAAAATTTTAATTTCAACCGCTGAAGTTTGTGTTGGGGTTGGTAAGTCAACAATTGAAGGCGAGATTGATGAACTATTATAAATCTCTAGAACGATATTTAATAACCTCTCGGGATCAACTTCCATCTCATCATTACTATCTAGAGTGTGATTGGCAATGAATTTAACCGCCGTATGCAATTTTTTACTCAACTCTTTGCTTGCCTCATTTTCATCCATAGCTATTTGTCTCCTTTCTTCATTTACGCACAAAATATCTTTTGGATCAAAGGTAAGTTCGTCACTTTCACTTGGAGGACATAATGAAACTTCAGACTGTAAAGATCTTCCACGTTGTATTAATTCTTCTCTTGGGACAACGTTCCCTATAAGGTCCAAGGTCGGTAAATCCGTAAAATTTGGCAGACGACCTCCGGGTAATCCAGATAAAACCACATCTTCTTCCATTAAAGGTACACCAAAAATATCATTTGGGCGAGGTTTTCCCTCAACAAGATGAATATGAGTTCCCGCTTCAGCATGATTAGTAGAAAAGCTCATAAAGTTTTCATAGTTTGGATAAAGCATCACATATCCGCGAAGATATATAAGTTCTATTAAAAATTTTTTCCAAGATTTTTTCCACCTGTTTGATCGAGTTTCCGGAACTGTAATGTTTTGAAGATTCAATCCACTCAAATCTTGTAACCTTGCAGGGAAGTAATCGTGAAACTCGCGCCACACTTCAGGAAAATATACAGCGCCCCAGCTACATGGTACCTGCCATAGATATGGAGTGCGAAATGGAAAATTTGTACCTTCAAGAAAGATGGCGGGATCGAATGGTCTGCGTCCTGGCGGGTAAAGCTCATTAATCTTTGATCCATAATAACTAATTCCATACATACGACTACTGTGAACACGATCAGGCCCATATCTGTATTTGAGAATAGCGTACTTTGTCCACGTATAAAAATATGGAGAAAGCTCAACATCATCTTCTAACAACACTGTATAGTCATGATCATCTTTAGGATAATAAGATTCCACAACGGCTGCCATTAATCCACCTTGCACGATACGATGACGAATATTCTTTTGTCCAAAAGGCCATTCTAGAGTACGACAATATTCTTTTGTTACCGGATCTGCACCTCGATCCATATTAATCGTGAGTGATATCTCATCCCCAAAAAAGTGAGAAGACTTTAGAGATCGAACAAGACGCGCCAATGAATCTGGACGATCTTGTGTAATGACTTGCACCTGGACTTTAGGGGTGTTCCAATCTTTTTTTTTTTTTAAAAAAAAAAAAATAATAAGTAAGGAATCACTTTTTTTTTGTTTTAAATCTTTTTAAAAATGATTTATACGATACGTACGTTTTAAGGCCTCAATTGGTAAATGTGCTAACCAAATCAAATGTTCAGCATCTTCGATCGGAACCGATATACCAGTAACACCTAAAGAAGAAGCTGCCAACAACGCAGAATCAATTCCTCGTATAGCATAATTTTCTGAATCTTTAATATATAATAAAACATCTGGTTGAATTTGATTTAAAAAATGACTTGTTGCTTGAAAAACCAATTCCAAAACACCAATTTTATTATTCGTTTTAATGTCTAAATCATAAATTGATACTTCACAAGAAGAATTTTTTTCATTGATAAAGTTTTTTAAACCCGCTTTACTTAAACCACGTCCCTGACCCGTCACTATCACATGAATATTAACGTTCTTATGAGATGATAGTTGACAGAAAATGGGTTGTAAACCTAAACCTTGTTTTTCTCCATCGATCAGTACTATAATATTGTTATTATCATTCGTAGATTTATCTTTTCCTATATTTATATTTATAAACTTGTGTGTAAAAGTACGATCCGTATTTTCATAAAGGCTTAAAAGTGTAATAAAGATGAGGATTATTATGGCTGTAAAGATTGTAAATACTCTAATTAATTTCGGGAACGATATTAACCGCAAGGATAACCAGGTTGTTTGAACCTGTTTTTGATAGGACAAAAGAAATGGCGAACGCTCTCGTGTCATTTTATACTGGTTTCTTATTAAAAACCAGAGAAAATTATTCAAAAAAGTTTTTGGCTTTATCTTTTACATTGGCACGAGGTTTTAATAAACCAATCTAACACAATATCCATAAATAGCTAAGCATAAATTAAAAGAAGATTCGAACGTAAAATCTAGTAAACAAATGAAACAATTAAATCTTTACTATGTTTGGAAATTTTCAATGCATTAACGTACGTTTTTATTTATCGTTTCATGTAAAAAATAAGAAATGTACAAAAATGGAATAATTAAATTTTATTTTTTTTTTTTTGATTGAGATTGTGTTTCCAAAAAAGAAAAAACTTTTTTTTTCTAATACAAGAGAAGGAAAAAAAAAAATTACAGGCAAGTACAAACAAAACATATGGTACAAAAAAAAAAAAAAATGTAAAGGCGGTAAAATAAAACTTTTTGGTGAGGGGTCGTCAAGTTGTGGTGAATGTTATGCAAATGTCCTTTTTCTTCAAAATTCATACGTCTATACTTTTTCATTCACCACCACGCGAAAATGCTATTTACAAAAAAAAGAAAGAAAAGAAAAAAAGATACAAATAAAAATCCTACAACCAGCAAACAATGACACCTTAATGCTAAATGACGTGTGTATGTACCGTGTTACGTTACAATTTACATCTTCTTCAATATGTACAAATCATCCATTAACTACACTAATACGCACTGGTTGCAATGGGTGTACGCGTTGCAATGCAACCCATGCGTATTTGTGCATTTAAACAACTTTTTACTATGGAATCCCATCATCTACAGATCGACCTCTCCTTCCACCTGAAGCGATCTGATTTAATGCCATCACCATTGAATTAACCTCGATTTTATTTCCACCAATTCTACCCACGTAGCTCGGTCTTCTGTAGTCAAGGTCAAGGTCAAAATCAAAATCTTCATCTTCTGTATATTCTGCGGCTGAATAATGACCAATGAGTGGCAAGGAACGATCTTCTCGATCCGAAAGAATCGCATCCAGAATATCGTCGTCCTCTTCCGCGACTACTTCATTATCTTTGTTAAGTTGATGATGTTGTTGTCTTCCTAAAGCGTTCGAGTCCTGCACGCTAGCGACTTCTTCGCTTCCATTGCTCCCTGTAAAAACCGACGAGGATTGATCGTCACGCTCTTCCTCCTCTTCCTCCTCCTCTTCCGAGGATATTTCAGATTGTTCGGCTTCCCCTTCACCTTTGTCTTCTAGGCTTCCGCCCGTTACACTGGTCCCTTCAATACTTCCGCTATTTGTGCTAGTTAAGGAATTTTTTCGTTCTTTCGTGGGAAAGTTCTCAGAAATGATGGACCTACGTTTCATTTGACCGGGACGATGATGATTGCGCCAATCATCGTTCACCGGTTGAAGATCCTCTTCTTCATCCTGTTCTAACGGTTGATGATGTTGTTGTAGTTTAGGTGATGGTGGTGATGAGAATTGTTGAGAAGGTTTATGTGAAATAGGCTTTATATGTATAAATTTTTCCTTTCTCTCATTTTCATTATACTTTGCTTTGCGTAATTCTTTTTCCAATTCTTCAATCTTAATTTGTTTTTGTTTAAGGGTCGCACGTAAAAGGCTAACCGCTTTTAAATGTTTTTCTTCCAATTGTTTTATGGTAGAAGCTTTATCTGTTTCTAATTGTTGAAAGGAGGATTCGACCTTTTGAGTATTTTCTTTGGAGGTGATTAATTCGTTCTCCAACTCCATGATTCGATCGTTTAATTCCGTCAACTTTGAATAATTGGCAACGGATTCATTATCGGAAATGCATTCTTGCTTGGATTCAGCAGAAACCGATACATCATCCCTATCCTCCATCGAGCCTACTTTTCGAACATCCTCAAGATTCCTACGATTCAAATTTGCGGGTTCGATAGCTCGACCTGCCAATTGATCGCGTAATGATTGATTCTCTTTCCTCAATCTAATAATTTCTTCCTCCTCTTTTTCTAATTGTACCATCGTTTCCTGAAATGTCTGTTGTAATTCTTTTCCTTGTTCCTCCATTAAAACAACTTTATTTGCCCAATTTTGCATCTCTTCCGTAAATTTTGAAGTGGATTCGCGTAAAAGTTTATTTAATTGTATGTTAGCCTTGGCCTCCTTTACCAATGCATCTTGAAGGGTTTGTATGTCACTTTCAAGTGCGACTAAATCATCTTGATGATTTTGTTGTAATTCTTTCAACGTTTGCACCGTTGTATCGTAAGCATTTTGTATTTCACGTCGTTTTGTACGTTCCTTACCAAGATTGTATAAGAGGGACCTGGTTGTTACGGCCTCATCAGGATAAATATTAACCGGGGAATGCTGTGGTGAATGTTGTTGCTGTGACATTATTGGCATCGAACTTCGCTAAAAAAATTTTTTTGAAGAAAAACCAAAAAAAAAAAAAAAAAAAAAAAAAATGATGATATGTAAATGGTAAATATAAATAGACAAAGAAATTCTGATCAATTTCCAAGTATGGAAATCAATTCAAAAAGAGGTTAACCATATTTAAAGAATTCCAAAAGTGATGAAATGGCATACGTGGTTTGGTTTCAACTGTTCGTCGTCGGTCTCCCATTTACGTGTATATCTTCTCCGAGAAGGCAACCCATTGGACTCGTCTTCTTTTACCTCCATTCTTTCCATTCTTCTGTTCGAAACGTAAGAAAGTCCATATGTGGAACCAATTCTTCTATGGTTGCTTTCTGATAACCGTCTTGACCTCCTTGACGTATAACTATCACTCTCTTCGGCTTCGTCAAAGGACGAAGCGTAGTCAAGGTGATAGGGTCTCGACGTGCGTTTGGTGACGCGAGAGGTTGTGGTAGCAGGAGAGTTATTGTTATATTCCGTCATTGTAACAGCACGAACGAGCGGTAATTATTAACATTCGTGGTAACTTGATTACTTTTTTATTATTATTTCCCTGTTTAAAAGGAACTGACACTATTATTTCTTTTTACTTTTATTATTATAAAAAAAAATTAATAATATTTCTAGTTTTTTTTTGGGTGACCAGCTCCCGTTATATTAAATATTTTATTTTATTTTTTTTTTTTTGAATATTATATATTAAATTTTATTAAATTTCTATGCTTTTTGTTTTTTCCAAAGAAAAAAAAAAATCTTGGATATGTAGTCTATAAATTAGTTTTTTTTTTTTTTTTTTTTTTTTTTTTTTTGCGCCGAGGACTATCTATATATACCAGTAACCATGTAGTTTAAGGAAAAAAAAAATGAGTGAAAAAAAATTTTAGAGTTCGGCTGAATGACTGGTAAATTTATAAATATATTTTAAAAAATATATATTTCATGTATTTATTTTATCTTGTATAAATAATTACTTTTGAAGTACTTTAAAGTAAATTGTTCAAGTGTGTGATATAACGAACCGAGTGAGTGTAATTGAATGCCTCCTGTATGTAATATGTGCAGCTCAGTCTGTGCTTAATTTATTTTGTGAAACATGTCAGGTAAACCTTTCGTAAAAAATAAATTCGGTTTAAATAATTATATATACAATTTTTTTTTATTTTTTTTCTTTTTGGCAACAATTGAACCCCACCAAAAACTTAAAACAAAGAGTGGAGAAATTTCTTCAAAACTCAGAAATTCAGGAACCCTTTCGGAAGTTTTAAGAAAAAGAGAAGTCCATTCTTTCATAATTGTCAACAATGATGAATTTTTTTTTTTAATAAATAAAAAGTACTTCATAACAATACTGAACCTCGCATTTCGTTTCCGTTTGTTATTTTGTTGTGTCACTACAACAAAATGATTTGAAACGAACTATACAAAAGAGATTTTCCGAGTGCAGGGAAAATTATCCAAATTAAGAAAACTTTCCGGTCTTACCTTTTTTTCTTTTTGATTTTTCCATTGATGATTATGAAAAAAAATTTAAAAATTTTTTCTTTTTTTCCAAAACAAAAAGCGCATAACGCTCGAGAATTCGAGAAAAAAGGAGTACGAAAAAAAAAAAAAAAAAAAATGAGAGAGAGGTTATGAGTGACGAAAGAGGTTTCAAATCCTTTGTTTTAATATAAGGTTTTCGTCTGTTTTAGAGATACTATTATTACGGAGAACAATGAACGATGTTATTTTATCACCTAAATCACCTAATGAATATGGTAATTTCACTTGTGTACGCGACGCACAAATAAATTCCATTAATAAAAGAAAAATGAATTATATTTGGATGAATTTTCCCCCTAAATGAAACATTTTTTTTAGAAATTAAACCGTTGTACAATCAAGGAGTAATCAATCTTTTTCTTTCTTAAATTACCAAAAATTTTTCAAACATCTCAAAAGGTAAAAAACACGAAGGTCAGCCCCCAAAAAATTTCTAGGAAACGAAAAACGTTTGACCTTCCCGTGTACCCTTTTGACTTAATTCGGTAACTTGTAATGAAAAACAACAACCTTTTCATTATTCAATGAATCATTCATTCTTCTTTTTTTGAACTTTTTTAATAAGATACCTGTTATTCGCCCCAATCCCCTCCCTAATCTTTTTTTAAAAAAAAAAGAGTCGAACCTTGTTTATTAAAGTGTGAGAAAATAATTTTCATAGTGTATAACAAATATTACATAGAGAAGTTAACTTTTCCGAAATCTTTCACGATATTTCTTCAAAATCTTTCCCAATGTTGGTAATGATACAAGGGGGGGAAGGATGATTATTTGTTTCGTTGATTCATGAATCCATTGATCCTTTCTTGATTCGTAAAAAAAAAAAATAAATAAATAAATAAATCCTCCTTAACGTGCAAATGAATATCATTATTAGGGTCAATTTTTTTTTTGATGCTTAAATCACTCCGGAATCAAAAAAAAAAAAAAATAAAATAAAATCCACTTTAACCTTTTCAGATTTTCGTATGGGGTTGAGGTTTATCATCTTTAGAAAGTTCAAAAAACTTCTCATACAGACGATTGTAACCATCAGAACTGTCCGACACATGACACGTGTTGCAGCACATGTTATATTAAATTCTTAAATTCAATCCCGAATAAGAAATTTTGTGATGATTTACGTGATTTCTCAAAAAAAAGATGAAACGTTTATCTTGACCCTTTTTTGCGAAGTTTGGTTTCGGCTTAGTTTTGATGTGTAATCATTTTTTTTTTTTTCGACTATCCTATAAACGGTTGACAAGCCTGAAATTTGGTAACCTCTGGAAATTGACCCATTTTAAACTTCTGCCACTTCAGCCCCCCAAAAAAAGTTCAGCCAAGTTAATGTAATCATATAATCATATAGATTTACAGGTTAAATTTATCTGTCGTCAGCGCAGTAAGTTGCATTTTCAATTGTCGACCGAAAAAAATCACCAAGGAGAAACGACTTTCATCAAAATATTATGACATAATCAAGCAGATTTCCCGAACAAAAATAAACAAAAAAATATTTTTTATTTTTTTTTATTTTCCATTTTCTGATTGTTTTTCCATCTTTTGAAAAAAAAAAAAAAAAAAAGGTTGGGGTCCAAGTTCTCCGAGCATCGGTTTTTTTCTTTTTTCTTTTTTAAATGAACTTAAATTAGGGAATTATGAAGAAAATTTTATGCCCGAAGGAAGCACGTCGCTCATCAGTCTAAAATCAGACAATTCAAAATTATTCAATTTGATATTTATTTATTTTCATTTTAAAATAATACTTTAACTTTTAATGAAAATATGTTCTGAAAGAAAATGGCATAAAAAAAAAAAATAATTATCGCGGTGATACAATACAATCTTCGATGAAAAAAGAAAGAAAAAAAAGAAATTCTTCTAATGGGAACATTCTATCTTATCCATCCTTTTTCTTTTCCTCGGGCAACCACAACTTCATCTCTGGAGGCAATTCATCTTCGGCATAAACCCTATCAGCAAAATAAACCCTTCTCAACCTACAATTCGCATGTATTTGTACTCTTAAAGTTTCAACATAATTTGAATTAAATGCACGACGCGTAAAATCGGCCAAATTGAATTGAATCTGATTCCAGCCTTCATCCATTCTCAATGGCATGGTACAAATATAAGGTTTGACGCGCGTCGATGGCTTAAAAATCAGTAAATAAATCAGCAAGGTCCCCCATTTTCCCTTCACAATGCATGAATAGGAAAAAAAATGAAAATTGTTCTTGACTTGTGAAAGATACCTGAAAATTTGAAGCCCTAAATATTCTTTTGATGTTCTTATCATCCATAATTTGAACTTCAAAGGTGAAGTATTTCTTAAAATTTTTCACCACGAGAACGAGGATTGGTAATTTAATCCCGAGCGTACGGTTAAGTTGAGAAGGGCAAGTCACATAGGTGGACGTAATATCTGGCGAAAGTATTTCTATGACGGGAGATTTTATGTCGTCATCTCTTACACGCGAGACATGGCTTTCTTCGTGTCGAGAATTCGTCTCCGTATGCCATATTTGAAGTGGTTTATTGCTACAAAAAGAAAGAAGAAAAAAGAATTACTCGTTATTTTTAGCAGGCTGTTCCAAAAAAAAAAAAAAAAAATCTTTTCCTAGTTAGGAATATATTTATGTATATATATATATATATATGTTTGATATTAAAAAAAGAAAAGAAAAAAAAAAATGATACTTTTTCCATTTATATTATCAATTTATCTGGTAGGTGAATTAATAGATTATTTGATTGAGTCATATGAAAAAAAAAAAAAAGCAGCAAGTTTCTTCGATACATTCAAAAGATTAAATATAAAGAAGATAACTCGGTATCCAAGTCCTTACCCAAGACTATATAAAATCGATAGAAATCCGGACTAAAAAAAAATTCATTAAATTCATAATTGTAAAGGACGAGATCATATGTAACAGAATATATTATTTTTTTTTTTTGAAAAAAAACAGATACCTGAAAAGTGTTGCGAAACATGTTTATTTTTAATAAATTAAAACAAATTTTATTCTTTCATAAACAAACAAAAAAAAAAAAAAAAAAAGAGAGGGAATAAAGTTTTCGGAACATTTTTTTAACTTTTTTTTTCCGATCAATTTTTCTGCAATCCGCAGCAGATCATACCTATCATTCTGATCATACCTGAAGTTGATTAAATCTAATCATATTCTACCGATAAAAATCATCATCCAAACTATAAATAAGAGCTCTTTTTTTCTCGACCTTTTTTTTTTTTTTTTTTCTTGTTGTTCTTTATATTATAACAAGAAAAAAAGTCATGGCGCAATTGCCTTCTTATAAAGATCGTAACTTCATAGCTATTATTGGTGATGAGGTTAACATAACTAATTTTTTTTGTTTTGAATCCTTTTTTTTTCGTTCAACAATAAAAATATATTTATGCTTTACCTTTTTATTAAAAAAAAAAAATTAGGATTCGGTGACAGGCCTTTTGTTGGCCGGCATAGGTCATGTCAACGGTCCAAAAAAGAATTTTCTCGTCGTTGATAATAGTGAGAAAATTACTACCAACTATTTTGATTTTTTATGTTTCGATTTTAATGATTGACCATTGTTTTTTTTTGCTAGAAACCCCTATATCAAAGATAGAAAACACTTTTGTCGAATTTACCAGCAGAAAAGACATTGCGATCGTTCTTATCAATCAACATGTTTGTATTAATTAACGTACCATCACATTAGATGCAGATAATCAAATGATATGTTTCAATTAAAAAAATCAACAATATTTTTTTTATCATTATCCGCGCGCATCCATCTTTATTAAGGTCGCCGATGACATTCGTCATCTTGTAGATGATCATGATCAAGCTTTTCCAACAGTACTCGAAATTCCATCTAAAGATCATCCTTACGGTATCATCATAAGATTTATTTATATCTTTTTATTCGTATGATTCATTCACCATTCTAATTTGTATCCTCTCGTCTTCATCAGATCCCGAGAAAGATAGTGTTCTTAAACGTGTACAACGTCTTTTTGGAGAATAATAATAATGATGATGATAATAATTATAATAATAATATTTAATCTTTTTTTTTTTCATGTACATCAAACCGCTTTATATTTAAATTAATAATAACACTTGGAGGACTTTTGGTTTGGAATCATTGTAATTTTATTAATTTTATTAATTTATTGCAAATTATATAATAAAATAAATAAGTTCATTTGTAATAAGAATTTCAACCAATCCTCTTAAATTTATTAAATATTATTTATATACAATACAATCTATTAAATAAGGTATACATATACATACATACAATATATATATACATATATTTGTAAAAGAAAAACAAAAAACAAAGATTGTAATTTATTCAAGTGGAATACCTGCGTATTCATCATAACCCAAGGCAAGATTCATATTCTGAAAGGAAAGAAGAAAAGAGATTGAAATTTAGAATAAAATATTTTTTTTTTAAAAAAAAAAATGGATTTATGGATTTACGAATTTACGGATTTACGGATTTATCGCAAAGAATAAAAAAAAATTTACCTGCAAAGCTTGGGTAGCGGCACCTTTCAACAAATTATCAATGGTAGCAACGACCACAACCCTTTTACCAGATGAATGTACACCGAATCCTCCAACCTTAACAAAATGTTTTTCGGAATTATCTTTTACAAGTGGAATATCTTCTACAACCTTAATAAGCTTTTCTCCCGCATATTTTTGTTCGAATAATTCTTTAATTTCCGAAGATTTAAAAGTTTTGTTCAAAGGAATATTGGCAGTTATATTTATCCCTTGGAAATATGAAGCAACATGTGGGATGAAGTTAACACTTGTTCCTAACCGATGAGAAACCTCACGTTCATGAATATGATCTGTTAAAGCGTATGGTATTAGATTGTCTTTAAGGAATTCTGGATCATTTTTTGGTGATGGTTTTGTGCCAGCACCCGAATAACCCGAAACTCCAAATACAGTCGGAGATTCTGATATATATGGGATTAATGGAGCAATAGCAATTTGTGAACCCGTTGCATAACAACCAGGATTTGAGATTCTGGTGGCTTTAATAATGGCGTTGCGATCCCCGAGTTCTAAATGGATTAAATGTCCTTTAATAAACGAAAAAAGAAAGATTGCGAAGAAAGCAATAACCCCAAAACCGCTCCTTTTACATACCAGGTAAACCATAAGTCCATTCATCAGTAAAACGATAATCTGCGCTCAAATCGACGATCAAACTTTTGCCCACTTGACCTTCGTTAACGGCTTGAACAAACGGTGCACAAACGCCATTGGGTAAAGCCATTACCCAACAATCAACCTCGCCATTCTTTTGCATCTCCTTAACTTGTTCGGCTTTCAAATTAACATACTTAATGTCATCTTTTGTATAACCGTCCAATTTTTGACCTTCAAGCTCTCGAGAAGATACATGAGATAAGGAAAGATGAGGATGAGCATTTAAGAGTGAAATGAGGTTCCTTCCGGTATATCCACGAGCCCCGATTAAAGCGACCCTTGCTGGGCTTGTAGATGTGGAATATTGACGGCGCAATAGACTGGATGGTGAAAATGCATTATTCTTTCTAGTAAAGGTTGAATATGATCGGGAATTGTTCGTGAATGCGTTTCCGGATTTTGTTGAAGAAGCGACTCCTTGGTTAGATACGAAATTTTTAATGATTTTGGTAACATCATCGATATTCTCGATGCCATACCAGAACAAAATCTTTCCATTACTGGTGTAGCTACCATCAGATCTGTCAAAGAACCAAGATTTATTCTCGTCATTTTCATCCGCAACCCAAGTTAATCGAGGGTAATCCTTTTGTATCATGGACCAAATATTATCCGTCACGTTATTCAAGACCCCATTTTTGGATGCGATAAATTTATCAAGGATTGGGATGGCATTATCTTGTGACACGACCGCCAACACTTCATAAGGTTCATCACTATAGATTGCGTGAGATTTCTTTCCAAGTTGTTGAATGTATGAAGATGAATCGGAAATAGATTGTTGTAAGATTTGTTGTAATTTCGCATTATCGGTTTCATTAACGGAATTATATTTAAAGAGGCGATATCCTCGGCGAATCAACGTTCCGGCTCCGTAATCAGTGAATAATTCTTTATGAAGTTGACCGGAAGAAGTTATTGCAACCGATGAAGAACGAGGCAAATGATCCAGAAGTTCCTTGATCTCCCTAATCTTCAACCTCGTACCATATTTCACCCATGGTTGTGCCATGTAATTCTCATATTCCTCATCAAGGTTTATCACATCAATCTTCTTATTGGTTTCACCATGTAAGAGACCTCCCTTTTCACTAAGGTAGATGATCTTTAATGGTTCTAAAACCCTGGCTAACTCTCCGGCGGCCACGTCAGCGTTAACATTTAAAATCTGACCGGAAGGAGTTTCGGCCAAGCTAGTCAAGATTGGCAACGCACCGGAATTCACACTGGCCTCGACGACCCTCTTGTGTACACCGGTGATTTTTCCGACGTAACCGTATTTTTCCCTATCTAGATAATCCGCGATGAACACACCACCAGGAATTGGCCTAGCTGGAGTACCTAAACGTTCTAAAGCCTCAACTAACTTGAGATTTTCTTGCAAGAACACTCCTCTTGCGATTTCTAAGGTTTTGGCATCCGTCACACGAATACCATCGATATAATTCGGTTCAACGCCCGCCTCTTCCAATAATTTATTCATTTGTGGTCCAGCTCCATGTAATACGATTGGATATAACCCTACTCGATTTAAAAATGTTATAGATGATGCAAGGGTATCTAATTCATCTGATAAGACGGCTCCTCCAACTTTTATTACCGCGAATTTCTGTGATTCTACCGAAGAAAAGTGTCGAAGATATTGTTCAACTTCTTTTCTTGAGCCTATATTATATAAAAGTCTTATAATGGTCTCCTATCGGATTATTATCATTATCATAATAATAATCATAATAAAAAAAATAATGATAATTTTAATAGTAAAAATATTAATATAAACTGCAACTTGGAAAAAGATCAAGTAACAAATAATTCATTTGCTTACTTTTTCATTTTTGGAAGAATCCCTTGTATAATATCGATTTTGTCGTGTATTATCATTATTATTATTTTGTAACCATTTTCTTTTAGGTAAAGTTGATAATGAACTTAAACATTTTGCTTTATATTTCAATGAAGAGTAAGAAAGTGAAGTAGAAGTACGAATTCTTGATATTAGCATTTTTTTTTATTTTTGAATTGGAACAAAAATTTTTAGAATTGAGAAATTGAAATAAAAAAAAAAAAAAAAAAAAAGAATCAGTCTTTTATCAATTGTATAATTTTTTAGATTGATAAAAAAACGATTTATGTATAAGATCAGATAAAAAAATTTCGTGCTTACATTTTTTTGAATTTTGTCAGGACTAAAAAAATACGAAAAGGATGGATCAAAAATAAATTAGATCTAGAGGTTTACCCGTTACACGAGATATAGATTGGCGAAATTTCCTTTTGTATTGTTTTGAGTTCGATTTATAAATTTCCGGGTGATGATCACTAATATCATTAATCCATCAAAAATTGATTTATGCATTACAGTAGATCATATGTATAAGATATTAGATATCTTTTTTTATTGATTATACACACAAATAAGGTAAATAACTAATGTACATTGGATTTTTTTTTCCAGGATCTCACCGTAAAAATCATTCATCTACATTTTTACGGTATCCTTTTCGGTGATGTGCGCTTTTTACATGTTCGATTCCTACAAGTCCATAAAGTAATTCAATTTCTTTATCCCAATCTGAGAATTCGTCATCAGGTCCAACGGGAGTTTCTAGAATTAATGGAATTTCATTTAATCGATCATCATTCATAATTAAACGAAATGCTTCTAACCCCAAATATCCTTTTCCTATATTAGCATGACGATCTCGAAAGGATTTTAATTGGGTTTTTGAATCGTTTAAATGCATCCCTCGTAAATACTGAAATCCAATATGTTGAGAGAATTCCGACATGGTTTTTTCATACGCTTTCCGAGTACGTAAATCATATCCCTAACAAGAGAAATGAAGAATAAACATATATTCGATTCACTTTATTTGATGAAAAACGAGGTTTACCGCAGCAAAGGCATGACAAGTGTCAATACAGACACCAACTCGACTCTTATCTTTAGGATAATGAAAATAATTATAAAGATGAGATTCAAACGGGAATGAATGAAACAAATTAGAGTAAAATTTCAAACTCGTTTTTACCCTTTACCCGTGAAATGATGTCTCCAAGTTCCTCGAACCTCGATCCAATAATATTACCCGCGCCCGCCTTGCAAAATTTCAATTATGTTTCAGTACCAAAGTATACAAATATATATATATATATATCATGTATCTTATGATTTAAAAAAAAAATATAAGCGTACCATGTTTTCGATAACACACGTTACGCTCGAAGTTTCCTCATGTGCTTTATTGATACAATCCGCGATATGTTGTATAGATTGTTCTTTTGTGCACTGCCCAACTGTTGAGCCAGGACTTATGATCAACGATTGAGGCGTCATTAACGATCCAATTTATTTTTTGTAAAAGAAAACCGTTAACTCATATACTTACTGAAAATTATATAAAGATAATCCTAGTAATTCACAACGATTTAAATCCTCCAGAAAAGCCTGATAACTTTTCTCGCGTTTTTCTTGATCAGGATTACCTAAATTGATTAGATAACTCCCATGAGGCAAAATAAATTTTGAAGCATAATTATGTTGTATACAATTTTCTCGAAATGCTTTAACTTTCTCAGGATCTAGTGGTGGTGCCGTCCATCTTCTTTGATTTCTCAAGAAAATTGCAAAGGCATTGGCCCTTTTTTTTTTTCATCACAAATAACATCATTAATATTAGTAATTTTTTCGTTTTCGTTTAAAAACGAATCAAACGCGTAAAATTTACCTGATAATAAGACTATTGATAATAGCATTTTGTACCCCACCTGAAATACTAACGTGTGCGCCAACGTATTTTGTAACTTTACTCCGTGTAAAAGACATGTCGAGAGGTATTTTTTGTTTGGTTTTACGTTTAGGCTTAGGTTCCTGCGTACGATAAAAGATATATATTTAAATGGCTATTTTATTATTTATAATTCAAAAGCCACGTTTATAGGTTTAAAAGATTGTAAAAAAAACCTTTGTTTCGTAAGTGCTTTTGTTGGCTTTAAGTTTAGATTCCTTATTTCTTTTGGTTTGTTTCGTTTTCTTGGCAACTGTGGCTTCTTTAATTGGTGTAGTATCCTTCCTTTTGCGTTTTTTGGCTTTATCAGAACGCGTTCTTTCGTCCTTTTCATGCCTTTCTTTCACTTCTTTTGGTGATATGGGAGTCTCCTCTTTTTTGTTCTCACGTAACCTTTCTGACCTTCTCGGAGTCATTTTTTTTTCCTAACTACTAATGATTTAATCATACGTTAATTTCATAAAATTTGAACATCACACAACATATTGTAAGTTACACGAATTCTCAATCGATAAATCTGGCTTGGAAATTATATAAATATCTCCCATTTTCCTTTTTTTTTTTTTTTACAAAATGTAGAATCTTTTTTTTAGTATTTATTTTTTTTTTTTTTAATAAAAAAAGGAACAAGACATGTCTATGAAAAATAATGTAGAAAGTATAACCATATTTCCCAATAAATCTCTTCAAAAATATACAGAAATGATTCTCAAACAGATTGAAACTATTGAAAAAAAAACTTTTCCAAAAAACGAAATCATGTCTATCAAGGAAGAAGTTTCAAAGAAAACCAATACATTGTTAATAGTTTATCATGAAACAGACGAGAGAAAAGAAAGGAAGGATTATAATTCATCAAATGGAAAAAATCATTGCCTTAATAATCGTAAAAGAGATAATAATAGTAATAATAATAATAAGGAAGAAATTTCAAGAGTAATTGTCGTAATTGGATATATAATATATTCGAATATTTCATCCTCGCAAATGCCAATCACGAGAATATTGAAATTGTGCATACATCCTACTTATAGAAGGCTTGGATTAGGAGAAAAGTTATTAAAGAGCGCATTGGAAAAGATGAATGTACCCAAGAGAAGTAAAGCTGATTTACATGTTGACATTGAAAGGGAGTCTGCGATTAATTTATACAAAAAAGTTGGTTTTAAAGTGATTAAAAGAGTTGTAAATTATTATGAATTTGGAAGGGATGCCTGGTTAATGGAATTTCGTGAAGGCGAAGAATTATGAAAGTCATGAGTAAATATACAAAATAAAAGGACTTTATTTAAAACAAAACAATTTTATAATCTTGATTCCGATTTTCAATTAATTTCATTAAGTTCATTTTTATTTTATTAAATAACAATATGATAGTACATGCAAACTATTACAATCTATTTTTTTTTTTTTTTTCATGATGTAATTTTGCTTTCGGGATCATGGCTAAAACTCCATCCAATTTGGTAGCCAACATTATATTACCCTTGATCTTAAGTTTACGAGTTCAAAAAAGCCGTTTGACCTATGATTTATTACAGAAAAAAGATAAATTTGTTTTTTTTTTTCAACTTGCTGAAGAACGATTTTTATTTTACTTGCCTTTAATTTTCCCTTTAGCCAAATCAACAAAAGTATCATCAGATAAATTGATAATAATGTCAGGTTTTGCGGTACCTTTGTCAGCATTTACCGTTCCATCATTTTTAAAATCTAGTGTCCAAACTTGTTCTTT
Organism: Funneliformis mosseae; assembly: GCA_910592005.1. Lineage (NCBI taxonomy): Eukaryota > Fungi > Glomeromycota > Glomeromycetes > Glomerales > Glomeraceae > Funneliformis > Funneliformis mosseae. The sequence continues at coordinate 7,697 of CAJVPP010000438.1, read as the reverse complement.
CCCTTTTTGATTTTTTACATGAATCTCATAGATCGCATTAACCTAAAGTTGAAATAAATTTAAGTTCAACCCTTTTAAAAAAGATTCACCTTTTCCTTTGTTTTTTTTTTTAATTTTTAATTTTTAATTTTTTAAAAAAAAAAAAAAATTCTTGTAAATATCTTCTTGATAGTCTGATTTTTCTTTGCTTCATTATCAGTGATATTAACTTTAAGTTGTTCAAATATAGCAGATGACTTGAATCTGTCAACGTGTACAGGCATTTTGATTTAATTAAAAAAAGAAAGTTTTATTTTTAAAGAAAAAAGAAAGCATGAGAATTATTTGGAATTCAAAAAAAAAAAATTAAAAATTTAGATTTATATATGAATTTAAGTAATTAAAAAACTTTAGATCTTGGATGTCGCAAATAAAATATTATTAAAGATTTGATCTAATCTTGACGTAAATAATTAAATAATTCGTTTAAGATTAAAGGAGACGGCGTTTTTAGATTATAGAAGTTGGTTGTACACATCGTTGTGACTTTTTTGATTATTCGGTGATGATTAAATGAGAAAAACGTCAACAAAGTATTATATCTATACTCTTTGGATCATTATTGGGGTTTTAATCTAACGAATTTTATAATTTCAAAGCAAAACATCACATATCATCACCACAATGCAAAATTCTATACTTTCGACCATGATTTCTCTTGCATTTTCTAGAGTTATATTATTATTGTAATCTTCTTGAATTTAATCTGCTTGTCACTTCTGGTACCAAAGCTTCATATATATAATCCATTGGCTTTAATGGAAATACTTTAAGTGGTATAAGAATATCCAAAGTAATGAATAAATCTATCAAAGTGTTAGCAATAAAAATTTAATCCTTTAGATCCATAATATTTAGCCTATAAATTAATATATAAAAAATTAGTTTTAAATTTATACCTGAACTAGAAGCAGATAGTGATATGGCTAATATTCAAGATGAACCAAAATTGGTAATTTACATTTACTTAATATATATATATTATCATAATATAGGTATCTAATTATGATAAAATTAGGGAACGGGAACCATTGTACATCTGAAGCGTTTACATCATTTAATATCACAGAAAAAACTCGAAAAAATAATTTTGTAACTGATTTAAATAACACTGATTTTTTTATCCTGAAATTTGATTAGGCATTTTCACTTAGTGACAGACGGACATTGCATAGTCTCGCATATAATTATCTAGAATGGTGTAGTTGAAGAAAAGTCTTTGATTAGTAGTGGGATAGTAGCGACTTTGGCCCTTTTTACAATACAAAGTATTTCTCAATCAATTTATTATCAAATTAAAACGTAATATTTCTAATAAATTATCATCATCATCATTATTTATATTTAGGTTTTTCAATTAAATCAAATAAAGAACAACTTGAAAAAGAACGTATTCAGAGAGAATGATATAAATGGCTTGCTGAACAATATAAAAAAGATCTAGAAAGACAGAATGAACGAGAGAAAGAAAAATAACGGGTAAAGAAAAAAGAATATTGCAGATAATGAATTTAGTTATTGAGATTGTGAGCACTTGAAGCAAGATTCAGAGATTATAAACCAAATGTTAATTTGGAATATGTTGATGAGTTTGGTAATCAATTAATATCAAAAGAAGCATTTTGACAATTGTCTCACAAATTTCATGAAAAATCTTCAAGAAAAGCCAAGACAGAGAAATGTCTTAAGAAGCTTGAAGAAGAACGTAAGCTAAAAGCCATAAGCAGTATTAATAAAAATATTTTGTCTTAAGAAAAATTAAAAATAAAACTTGATTCAATATAATTTATGTTTTACTAAATGTAATTTTCTGCATTTGAAAACAATCTTTTGCTAGGTATAGAAGTTGCAGGAATAAATAAATATTTAATGAGATAAAACATAAAGCTGCTTTTATTTACATTGTATCTCTTAAAGGATCTTCTATAATTCTATTCATTCAAAAAATTTATTAAAATCAATTCTATTTTTATAGATGCAATTATGAATTTGCTATTTTTTTTGTGCGTCATCGAAATAAAATTTAAGAAATTATTAATTTATTTTTTCAAAATAAAAAAATTAATATTTTTAATGAGTTTGAAATGCAATTAAATACTTAGTAAACTTGTATTATAAAACCAGTTGATATCAAAAGAGGTAAAGAGGTGACATCCATCCATTGAGATAAGTTGATCTATAAATATTATTGAAAGGATCTGAATATTCTTGATAGATTTCCTATATACATTGTTAGGTAGAATAGATGAAATGGGTATAGAGTCACCCATAATTTGAGAGTGTTTGAAGTATTCGTCCAAACATTTACCGAAAATAAAACTATCTACTTTGGCGGCTGAGAGGAAAGCTGACCACTAGTCTTTAAATTTGGAAGAATTATCGCATGGCCAATTGGTAATTGGTGATAAGTGTAACCATTCTAAGAGTTGGAGTTGCATAATTCTCAATCTAGCAGTATTTCCTAGTAAAGCAATATCATTTATCATTTTTAATAAATCAGAGGCTTTGGCTAGCATTTGTTTGTCATACAGGTGGGCTAAGTTGTATCCAAAGGTAGAATGTATGATTGCTGCTAGTAGGGACTTGATTAAACGCAATTTACTCTTGAAGAATGCTCTGAATGAAGCCATCATCATATTACAGAAAGTAGATGGTAGAAACGTTAATTTAGTCTTATAAATAATTCTGAGAATAACTACTGAGTTAAAAACTGCAACTATTTATTTTACTGTGAGCCGTTTTTTGTTCAACACATTTTTAACTTTTTTGAATTCTGTTGCAACTTGATTTCGAATATAAGTAGTGTTGTCAAAAAGTGAAATTCATACTCCAAGGTAGCGGGTGGAATCTTTAATAGAAAGTGGGAAGAGCCATATATTTTTGTCATTGACCCTAAAGTTGACAATACTGGAGTCTTTGATATTTATCATTAAAACTGCTTTTTTCCAATTTACTTGTATACTATTTAGGGTATAGAAGGAATCAGCAATATTCATTATATTTTAAAGATTCATTCTAGAATCTGCTAACTAGAGTGTATCATTCATGTAAGCGAGTGCTGGAATGTGATTTGAAAATTGAGCAGATGACCTTTTGGCTATGTCTTTCCTCTAATTGACATTTTGAGTGTATCCTAAAGTTGAATTCTGAATTTTGCACAATAAGGGATCATAATAAATACACCATAAAATTAGTGAGATGATTTCTCCTTGATCTATTCCTAATAGGACATAATAGGCATCAGTATCACCGTGTGCTGTAAAAATTTTATTGAAGCGAGAAGCAAAAATTAAGATTATAAGGTAGACAAAAACATAAGAAGGTGTAATCTCAGTAACACTCGAATTAACATCCCAAAATTTACTCTGTCATATACTTTTGACATATCTTGGAAAAGGATCTAAAGGTTATTATGATGAAATGATGCATCATATTTGATGTTGTCCAAAATATTGATGGGTTCAAAAGTGCTTCTAAAGGGTAAATTAGCGAAATTGTTACCTTTAAGGATATTGTTCTTATCTAGTATAGAGAGGAGTCTACTATTGACTAACTTAATAAGAGCTTTTCTAGGACATTCTAAGAGGGTAATCAGACGGGTATGATTTAGATTATATTCCCATGGTTTAGGTTTAGGAATGGAATATACATAGGCTAAATTCCATCAGTTAGGTGTTAGGTTGTGGATTAGGCAACAACATGCAATTTTCCAAAGACATTTAGAGGCAAACGGCCTGAGGTGTTTGAGCATTTCATTAGATATTTTTGATGGACCAGGAGCTTTATCATCAGGTAGAGACTTGATGATGCCAGACCATTCTTCTTCAGTAGGAAGTTGTATTAGGAGCTCATATATAGTAGGATCCAAATTATCTAATGGGGTATAATCATCCTCCTATAAATCCGGAATTGTTGGATTGGAGTATCTTGAGCCAACTACTTGTTGAAAGTGTCGAGCAGTTTCTCTCTTTACTTCTATAGGATCTGTAAGTAGCTCTTTTTCTGGACTATTATTATTGATACATCTATCTAATAGAATAGTGATACGAAGACGATCAAGAAGGGAATCAAATATAGCTGATTGATTTGTGGTAAAATTTTCACATCTTTGATCAATTGCCTCTTTAATTGATTTCGCTTTGTATTCTATTTCTTGTATTTTACCACAGCTATGAGTATTTTCTTTAGATCTTTGAGAGGAAGGAATGTTTTTGATAGGAAATTCAAAAAATATGCAGTTGACATAGGTAGGGTGATATTATATTCATATGCAAATTGTGAGGCTTTATTAAACAACTGTCCCTATTGGGTATTATATACTCCTTTAGAGAGACAAGATCAGGAATATCGTTCTAACTTGTGTATTAATTTGATATGTTTGTAAATTACTTTAAGCAATTTAGGTTGGAGATCGTGGGTGTGATGAAAGTGTATTTGTTAGGAATGTGTTTCTTGGCTGCATCTATAATGGCTTTTTGAAAGAGATCCCAAGTGAAGTTTATTTTATGAATGTTGGAAATATTATCGAAATCCATTGAAATTAATCTTGATTTTTTACATTGGTCCTCAATCGCCTTAGCAAATATAGACCAATCATCCTTTGACATATCGTGATAAAGGAAAATGAATTTCTTCACCATTGAGGCATTATTAAAACTCGAGTTGATGGAAGCAAAAGCAATAAAGATAGATACAATATAATGGTCTGAGAGTGATGTATTTACTGGAATAACTTGATGGTTGTTGAAATCAGGAATTAAGGCAGGTGCAATAAATATATGGTCAATTGTCGTCTGTGTGAAACCTTGTACGTACGAGTGGAGGTTATTACTATGTTCAATTGCTTTAACGAAATCAATTGTGTTGATAAAATTATTGTTAGTAATATAATCTAAAAAACCTTGAGAATGCGTAGAATTGTGAGATCTGGATGGGCCTGTGTTAAAATCCCCTAAAATAATAAAATAGAAATTAGCACGAATAGCTTTATATATGAGGATACGTGCTCATTGAATTGTTTTTAATTGGAGGGTTTCATCAAAACATGATAAATATACGTTAATAACTCGAAATTTATTTTTATTTTTAAATTGAAAGTCGAGACAGAAAATACGATTGAAATAAGAAGAGTGGTGAAAAATGTGATCGGCAAGGTGTTTCTTAATGAGAAAACCTATACCAAAATCAGATCAATGAGAGTCTTGTTCATCAGAAAAAAAAGGTACAAATTCATTATTACATATCTTTTTAAGGGAGAAGTACTGAGAGGCTGAACTAAAATTGGTTTCTTGTAATGCAATGATGTTAAGATAATTGATGGAATAAAAATCAAATAAAATTTTTTGTTTGATTGCATCTAGTAAAGAGCGAGTATTGTGAGTTGCAATATTAAAAAACATGGGGGTGTGTTTATGTTTTGTGATATTATTTGTTAAATTCATGATAAAGGATTAAAAGAAGAGGTCAGGATGAGTAGAGCTAGATTCATCTTCGTTAATCCAGACTGCGCCTGGTTTGATTAATTGAGGAATGGGTACATGAAGTGATTCATTATTTTTTCCATAAATGAATTTTTGGATATGAGCTACTGCTTCTAATGCGGTATTAAGCTTTTTAATATTTTCTTTGTTGTTTAAACGAAGCTCTTTATTTTCTTAGGCGAGCCATTCAATTTTGTTTTCATATTCAGTTATTTTGAATTCTAAGATGTCTACTCTCTCTTCGTATTGTGATTCATCAGTTTCCATGTCCGCTTTGCCTTTGCCTTTGTTGATAGCATTTAATTTCGCAGCTTTTGCTGAGATGATAGTGAAGATGTTTAGGTGTCATTCCACAGTATCAAGATGACAAACTGTGAAGGTAAGATCTTGATGCATCTTAGCAAGAGTGTCAGTGAGAGTATCTAGTTTGAGCATGATCTTTTTAGTATCAGACAGTTCCCATCCAGTTTGATTGTCTATTTGCTTATTTGGTGTTGAGTAATTGTCTTTGACTTGATCTGACCAGGATTTATTGACGTGAATTGAATCATTTAATGATGAATTATGAGGGTTAGTATGACGGATAGGAGGTTTTGAATGTGTAGGGACAACTGGGGGTTTGTTAGCCAGTAGTTTATTAGGACGGGTTCTGTTTGCAAATGATTGGGAATTTTTTGGATCAAACACGTGTTCAGTATCTTTAATGAAAATGAGTCTGACTGGTTTAGAAGAAACGGAGTAGTTCTTGAATTGGGCTAGTTTAAATCTTTGATATAGATTTTGTGTTTGATGATCTTGAGATGTAACACGTTTCTTTTGGCATGAACGAGATTCATGTTCAGACGCAGTGCAATGTGCATATAATTTTGTGTCTGGTTAAGTCCATATAAGTCTCTTGTCATCTAAAACTATTTGATTTCTGTTTACTGTCGCAAATAGGTCTTATTCAGATTCAAAGTGAACGAAAGCATATTGGAGATTTTGATAGTTTGAACGGGCTTTAGGAATTACCTAAGTCATTGCGTTGACCGCTTTGGCGATGGGTTCTAATTCTCGACCAAAAGTATCTTTGGGTAGATTAGTGAGTTTAAGAGTGAATTTAAATCGAAGTTTAACTTCATCAACGGTGGCTGTACAAGGGTATACACGAACAAGATCTTTAAGAATAAATTGTCCTTTGATATTATTGAATATGGTCAAATCAATGTCTTCAGCATAGGAGATGGTAGCTTGTTGCCATAGATTTTTGGTTATCATAAAACATCTTAGAATATTCTCATATTTGACGAATGTCAATCTGATTATGTGTTCGGATGTTGATATAAGCATCTCAGTTACCTTGATTGCTAGTTCTGGATTAAACCTAAATTGGGTAAGGCGATCAAGGAGTTTTAATTTTAAATCTGCCATATCTGGAAACTTAGCATGAAGTGCTTTGTCTGCATCTAAACTCGTGGAGAAACCAAATCGGACAATTTTTAGCGTTTTGTTAGCAGGGTCTTGCTTAACTGCTGCACCAATAAACGATGGAAATTCAACGCTATTGAACATCTCACAAGCACAGTTGATTTTTTCCTTATTTGATTTTCTAGGAAGGAAAGTTTCTGCGACGCAGCAAATGTAGAACGACGAAACATCGCGAATGTGATCAAAGGAGAGTACGTTGGCAGAAGAGTTATTTTTTCTGAGTAAGTTTTCAGAGAGGTCGTGAGCTTGGTCTTCTTCTATGTCACTTTTGTCTTTGGAAGCGACAACCTCAGTGATGTTATCAGTTGATGTGACTGGTATAGGGTCGACTTCCATATTTTCTTTCGAACCAGAGGCGACATTTGAGTTTTCAATATTTTTATTATCAGTTGAACCAGGACAGTTTAGAATAGTAACAGCTTTTTTTTGTGGGGGTTCTGAGGACTTATTGTCAACAGGCGAGTCAGGTCGACTGCGAGTGTTGTGAGTACCTTTTGGGTTGTTATTAAATTTTTTTGAGTTACTTTTCCCATAGTGTTTTGAGGGAGTGGGAAAGAGTTTTTTTTTCAGAAAGAATATCCTGACGAATTTTTTTTTTTTTTTTGAAGTGCGGCAGTTTTGCATGATCTTTATTAATTTATAAAATACTAGGTACATATAATAAAACAGAAAATACAAAAATATCTATAAATTAATTTATGAATTAAACTA